>PVKS010029446.1:0-25354 GCA_004027875.1 Aplodontia rufa | reverse complement strand
TTTGGACACAGGGTCTCACTAAGTTGCTTAGGGCCTTGCTAAGTTTCTGAGGCTGGCCTTGATCTTCCAATCTTCCTGCCTCGGTCTCCTGAGTTGCCATGATTACAGGCCTGCACCACCATGCATGGCTTCTATATTGAATCTTTATTTTAGATACTAATTTTAAAAAAATAGAACCTAGTCCTCTCAAGAAACCATAATTCATCACTCAGATATCAGACATCTGGAAAACAACATTTTAAGTCAGAGGTGAGGTTGAGTCACCTGAGAGAAACTGGAAAGACGTCAGTAGTCTGAAGCAAAATATTTTATTCAAAATATGTCAGAGCCTCTAGACTCATCGCTGCCCTACCACATACTTGTGTGTCCATTGGATCTATTCTCTCTACCCCTTCCTCGGATTCAGGTGACCAAATACCAGTATTCTTGAGCACCTGGTTTCTAGGTTCTAATTTAACTATTTATTTTCAGTTTTGACTTGACATCTTGTAAGCATGTTGTAAGTGTAATCAAATCACATTATGTTATCTTACATCTTTGTGATCTGGAGCAACACTACATATATACACACCTGGGCATCCACCTCAGTCCAAGCAGCTCTTTCCTAAGCTATCTCCTTACTTTTCCCACATTGGGCAGCTAGATCAGATGATTACTTGAATCCCTCTGTACATCTTTCCATTGGGCTGACAGTTTTTTCTGCTATCCTTCTCTTAGTGTGAACATAGCATTATTATTTCTGTCATTTTCTTTCAGACCTTTAAATGACTAAAAAGTCATCCCAGTTGTGGGGTTTTTTTTGAAAGGGAATAAATATTTTAAACTTGAAATAAATTATTTGTTTCTACTGATAGACAATGTGGAGCTCATACTGAAAACAATCAACACGCAGCACAGTATTGAGAGCCAGGACAACGACCAGCCGGACTATGACAGCGTGGCGTCTGATGAAGACACAGATTTGGAAGCCACAACAAGCAAGGCGAATCGACAGAAGGTGAGAGGATGCATCTGACATAAAAGGGTGCATGTGTTTCTTTTACACATCTTTCTCCTGCAGAAGTGCCTACATTGTCCATCAGGCAAGGGCCAGCCCTACCAAAGGTGCTATAGAGGTAAAATTGTGTTCACTCCCAGCTCATGCCAGGCAGAGGTGACACAAAGTAAATGACTTTATAATAGGGTCCTTCCTTCCTGAGCCAAGTGCTGAGTCATAGCCCTGCTGCTGTCGTGACTTCATGAAGCTTGTGAGGAGTGACGGGGTGTTATATTCACTCAGCAAATGTTTACCAAGCACCTTCTCTGGATCATAACTCTCCCAAACAAGGCCTAGTTCCTATGAGGATGGTACTACTTGGGAAGAGTGAGAAACAGCAGTACAATTACAAAGCAATAAGTATAAACAAAACAGGAGCAGAAGCCAAGGGAATGAAAGGAGAGAACCGAGTGCTGAGGAGCACTGTGGAGGCTTTGTAAATGGCATGGCTCCTAAGCTATGCCTTAAAGGATGCATGGGCATTTGGCCTATGAAGGAGGCAGGGCAGGATGGGTGGAGAAAGTGAAGCCAGGGTGTCTGGGGGAAAGCTGGTCATGAGAAGGAACACCCTGAAAGAGTGGGACGCAGGATTGCACAGGGGGAATGTGAAACTGGACTGAAGAGCCAAGGCCTCGAGGGCAGTACAGAGCCTGGGAAGCTTAGGCAGGCAGTAAGGCAAAGGGCCAAGGGAGAGAACCATTAGGATGCTCTTGAAGAAGTTCAAATGGGCTGATGTGAGATGCCTCAGCCTAGGCCAGGAGAGTCCCATTGGGAGATACTGAGGCACCAGAGCATGAGTGGAGGAAGAGGGCCACTAGATCCTGGGTGGTTCACCCACTGGTGAATCCCCAGGAGTGGCCCACAGAGATGTTCTCCAGACACTAAGAAGGCATGAATAGGAAGGCAGACAGGAAGTTCAAAGTGAGAAGATGGATCTAGAGTCTTTTGCCTCCTGTGACTGTGAGAATGGTAGTGTCATTGGCAGATGGAGGGGATACCCCAGCCTAGACTGTCAGAAAGCTCAGTGAAAGCCGAGGCGTTACAGGACCCTCCAGGAGGGGCGCTCTGTTGACCAGTGGGTTCCCACCCCTCTGCCTCCCACACTTGCTCCCTCTAGCTGAGCTTTGCTGCCAGCTGGAAGCTCTTCCTCCAGACACCATCTGACTGATTCCCTCTCCTGCTCAGGCTCTATTCAAAGGCTTACCCCAGCTCCCTAATGTGCAGCCCACCTGAACCACTACTTCAGCTCCTGCACCCCCTTCCCTGCTCCATTTTGTCTATTTCCACAGAACTAATCACCTTCAATCATACTGTATATTTACTTACTTTAATTTTTTCCTCTGTCATATGGCTGGGATGTAAACACCATGGAAGCAGGAATCTTTGTCTTTTCTTTTCTGATACATCCCAAGCACCTATAAATTGGCTAATGCTCAAAAATAAAATGTTGGAATGAATGAATCACTGAAAGAATGAAGAAAGAAAGACTGCAAGAGAAACGTATACAAGACAGGACAAACCTTCTCAGACAGTCAGTGTCAGCAGAGTTGTAGCCCTACTGACTGCTCCTTTAGAAAATGCTGACTTTAAAAAATTTTTAAATACTATAGTGACCCTAGTTTTATGTTTCACTTTTTACATTCCTTTCAGAAGCCTTGATTTGGTTTAATTTTGCAGTTCAGTTGGCATGGCCAGAATTGGAAATTCTTTAGCTGTTAGTCGTTTATGTTATCATCATCTCAGATTGTGAACATTTTCCCCAATTTATTTTTAGAGCCTAGATTCAGATTTATCAGATGGACCAGTCACTGTACAGGAATTTATGGAGGTCAAAAACGCTCTAGTGGCTTCTGAGGCCAAGATACAGCAGCTAATGAAGGTGAATAACAACTTGAGTGACGAGCTGAGAATTATGCAGAAAAAGGTAACATGTTAATAAATGCCAGGATGGTTGACTCTTTAATCCCATAGTATAAGGAAGAATCCTAGGCACCATGCTTGTGGTCAGAGGGAAGTAAAACAGTTACTCTTGTAACAGACCTAGAAATCCTGGGGCCAAGCTGTCTTTTTGGAAGCAGGTTGTGTGTGGATATTTGAAATGAAATAGCTCTAATAAGCTTACATCCAGAGTAAATTCCCCAAGTAGGAGAAACATAATACCTAGTCTATGGCTTCTTGGGAATCTGGATGCCACTGCATGGATGTGATTCTTTCTATTGCTAGTCCTAAAGAATAATCACACCATGAAGATGGAGCAGGCCAGAGTCCAGGACAGGTGTTTGTGTTCATCAGCGTGTTAGTGCCCACCCACACCATGCAGGGGGTGCTTTTTTCCCTATTTCTGTGTACTATTACCCACCCCCATCTTGACAGTCCTCCCCCAGATGCCAGCCTTATTTGTCACCAGTACTTACAACTTACCTGTGGTGTTCTCAGAGCCTAGCGTAGGGCCTGCCACAGAACAGGTTCCCTTTAAATAAGAAAACATACTCCATTGTACTGGCAAGAACTGTGCACTAGAATGAGATGATCCCATCAGTTCAGAATTTTCTCATTTGTTACCTTGCAAGAGAATCAGAATTACATGAGCACACTGATCTCTAAAGGAATGGTAGCAAAGCATACAGCTGAAGAGTGAGAGCGCATGTGTAATTCTTGATGAGAAGGCTGAGAAAAGGAACTGGAAAAGCTCCGTGTTGCCTAAGCCTTGGTGGGTATTGCTCCCATTATCCAGTTCTCTTCAAAAGTGAGATTTTTATGCTTCCCTTAAACAGAAATAAAACCGACTATAATCTCTCTTTACGCTGTCATTGAGGAATAACGTTTCAGATTCATTTTGAAGACTTAGTCACAGGGGCATTTCATTTTGGCTAGGTGTTTTTTGATGCTGCTTCCTAAAAGAAGGCCTAGGAACTAAATTCCTCTTCTCACTAGGGAAGTAAGCTGCTGTGCACCTTTGCCTGGGGTTTGGCCTGGGATTCTTTAGGTGTTGAGTTTTGGGTCATATTTTGAGAACTCTTGAAACCAGTGATTCCGATTCCTACAATGCAAGGAACGAGCATGTCTGCAGATCAGTCAGCCATTAGACAGACAGCCACTGCTCTGTGCCACCCAGCCCAGCGTGGGACGGTGTGCGGCTAGGAGTGAGGCAGACCGAGAGCCCCTGTGCTGCCACTGCAGGACTTGTACTTCCTCTGCCTCTTCTGAAATAAGCTTTGTTTAACAGATTAGTGTTTGTCCCATTAATCAGACTCATAATTTTTTCAAGATGACTTTTTACCTGAAATATACCAACATTGCCATTGTAAATAAGTCTGTTAGGTATCACCTTTTTTATTCTATAATGTTCCTTTTAGAATTTGTAGAAATCACTTTGTTATCTCTGAGGGCAAATGTCTTGAGCTTCTTTAAGAAATGCAGAGTGAAATTATTTACTATTGCTCATAGGTTATCTCTTCAATTCTTAGAAATGCTTTTGATTTCTGAAACTATTCAATTATCTGTAACTTTTTATTTCCTGCCATACTCCTTCCAAACAAAAATGTAGCCTGGTTCTTATTTAAATTTTATTAAAATTTATCCAAGGACATCTCTCTAAATACAGAGTACTAATTTTTTTTATGTTGAAACCAGGAACTTGTGCTCATCTCAAAACACATTCTAGCAAAATCCAAGCTGGATCTTTCACAAGCATGAACAGTGTCAGATAAAGTTTCTGATTTCAAGGCCTTCTCTGAAAACTCTTTAACAGAGGCTTTTCACATAGACAAGCAAACATGTGAAGTCATGTTTGGGACATGAGTCACTTACACTTCTCATTCTTTGGACCTTGACCTTGTCACTAGGCCACAGGTTCCTCGATAAATAGTTTTGACAGCCACCTCTCGCCTGTCTGTATCCTGGAATGTAGGGATGTCCCATAGCTGCTTGTCACTTTGCAGCTGTCTGTTGTTGGATAGATGATTGCAAATACAAGTTACACCCTCAAAACCTTTGTGGTGTAGAAGCAGTCTGTCCCTCCATGGCTTGCGTTCCAAAGAGGCCAAGAAGGAATGGCCTTCCTTTGGCATGCTGTCACAGAGGTTTGGCACTACTAATACAAAGGTGTGGAATTTATTTTATTTTAAAGCTAGGCAAAATTTTTTCTTTATTGAGTTGACAAAGTACCGTGATTTTTGTCTGATCTTTCACATTTAACAGTTGCTTGGAAAGGATGCTAATTAATGAAGAGCAGCAGCCACTATTGGTGTGTTTATCCCAGACTGGTGCTTTCTAAATAAAAATGGAAAGTAACTTCTGGCACCGCATGGGTTGCTATTGGAAGAGTAAGGATCTTCTGATGCAGACGCGGTTACTTACGGACTTTAACCCTGGGACTGGAGGGGAATTTGGTCAGATTTTACGGTCTCGGTCTCTGTCAAAGAGTAGACAGCTGAACTCATACGACTTCCTGCTTATGAAATGTCATAGAAGATGAAGGCGCACCAGAGAGGAAGGACCTTGTACAGGATGGACGCAGTTGCTTGTGTTTAAACTGCCAGATGCTAAAGAGCCCCATGATTCCTTGCTGATCCCTTAACCATGAAGCAGCCCGTGTGTGAGGAGTGGAGAGACCATTCAGGGTCTCCAGTGACAGTGTCTAACTAGAATGGGGTGGTGCCAGGCAGAGTAGTATGTTCAAAGCCGGTCCCACCATCCTCATGTTTTTGGGTAATAAAGCCAAAGGAAAGAAAGGCCAAATACTCCAGCCCCAGCCAAAAGATGACCGATCACCAGAGGCGAGCCAGTGTGCTGCGTGGAGCGTTCCTTCATGTGAAGATGCTAACGGGCCCTTAGGTTTCCAGTTTTCTTTGTGATATGTTAACATTGCAAATTTAACCATGATTTGGTTCCCTCTTACTTTTAAAAACACATGCTGAATTGTTTGGAATATCAAGAGTATTATATAATAAAAACTTGCTGACTTTTTGGAAAGTTCTTGTTGACTTTTTGGAAAGCAGTAGCTGATCTGATTTTCGTGAGCTGAGCCTCCCTGTCTCTCCTGCTTCGCAGAGCAGCTCCAGCTACCTTTGTGCTGCTTCCATGGTGTCTGCTGTCATGTTTGGCATTTGCAAATTGCTTAGGGCTCATTTGAAAAGCAAGCTACCTTAGTAATATTCTAATGGTCTCAAGCTCTTGCCTGAACCAGCCTTGAAATAGTCTAGAATACAGCTTGCCTGCAAATGTTTTCTGGCCCTTCTATGACAAATTTTTAAGCAGTTAGATATTTAGTTTTTAAGAAGCCCAGTCTGCAACTTTCCCACATTCAGAAATTAAAGTGTCCATTTAGCCTGCATGATGAAGTAAGTTGACTGCATTTCCCTCCTTGGAGAAGAAAAAGTCCTTGTTTGTAGTTGCCTTTTTCTTTGAACCCAGTTAGCCAGTTTTTTGTTCTTATTGTTTAAAGCTGGTAGTTGTATTTGTTTTCTTGGTGTTTGCTTTGTCTGCTTGCTATGGAAAAACACAGTCCCACTGCCAAACATTTCTTTCAGCTTCAAACACTCCAGAGTGAGAATTCGAACCTCAGGAAACAGGCCACAACCAATGTATATCAGGTGCAAACTGGTTCTGAGTACCCAGATACTTCCAACCACTCTTCCTTAAAGCGACGTCCATCTGCCCGGGGCAGTAGGCCCATGTCCATGTACGAGACGGGATCAGGTCAGAAACCGTATCTCCCGATGGGAGAAGCAAACCACCCTGAGGAGAGCAGGACAAGACTCCAGCCCTTCCCCGCACACGTAAGTAACACCACTTCGCTTCTGCTCTTCATTCTGTGCAGCCTGACTGCTCTGCTCCTTCTGGTGAACCCACAGATCCTTGTGCCTCCGCTTTGCCTACCTGGGCTCTTTGAGTCACCCTTGTGTTTGCTGTGTTAATGCATCTACAGGTGTTCGTGGTGTTCCCACAAGCACATGGGGCATGGACTGAATGTTTTCTGGCCAAGTTGAGGACTCTGGCTCTTGTTCAAGTCCCACTCCTCTTTCCCTCCCCCATTTCCATAATATATTTCCCAGCCAATCCCTGTTGAAACATTCTGTGTAAAGCTTCCTTCTTCTTCATTTGCGGAAACAAAAGCGTATGGTAATTCTCGCTAGCAGAAGTGTCATCTTTGAGGTAGACAGGGTTGTGCCGCTTTATGAACTAGAGCAGTTAGGGTGAGAGATGCCTTTTTGGCTGCTCCTCCGTGAGCAGGTGGCACCTGTGGCCCAGTACCCAAGGCAAGTGTACAAGGCTCCAGGTTCTGCAGCCTGTCCACTGGCTCACAGGCTCACTGCACCCATTCCGTGAGGCCCTGCATCCTTCCTCTCCCCTTCCTACAGGAAGTATGGCCTTGCCTCTCCTAAAAATGAATTGTAAGAACTCTACCTCCACCTTACAACTGTTGAATTCCAAAGACTGTATTCTGTATCAGTGTTTTAACAATCTCATTTTACAATGAGATAAGTATTGTGTTCTGAGGTTTTCAAATATTATTTGTCTTTTGTATAAATTTATTTCAGAAAATCTGTTTGGGGTCTGGGGATGTGGCTCACTGGTAGAGTGTTTGCCTGGCAATTATGACAACCTCAATTTGATCCCCAGCACTGCTAAAGAAAAAAACTGTTTTGAATAAAATGTTACGTACAGACATTCTGAACTTCATGCAGTGCTTTCTTCAGAGACTAATGTTTATTCTTTTGAACATCTAGTTCTAATTTCTTTAGTCAAATTGTATAGGAGTTGCAAAAAATTCTTGAGTAAATGCAAAGTAAAATGTGGTCTAGTGAATTAAACCCTAGTTTGGTTTTGTCAGATTTTAAAGTGGTAAAATTACAAAGTTATGTGTAATTGAATCCCTTATTTTAGCTTTGTTTGGGTTTAAAACTCTTAAGGCAATTGACAGGCTTAGTGTAAAGGGATACTGTTGAACTAAGTAAAGAATCTTATTTTTGTTATAACTGGAAAAAAATTGGGAAAAACAGCTTCTGCTAGCTTTCACAGTGTACCTCTGTATTTTAGAAAAATTTAGAATGTAAGGAAGTCATATTGCAAAAGTTCTATAATTACAGCATTAAAGGTTATAGCAATGGTGCGAATCACGTATAATCATATAGTCATATACAGTCATATAATCATATATAATCATATAATCACGTGTAGTCTCTCATTTCACGTTAAAACCAGTTAGAAAACATATCCCATTCAGACTCACCATTACAGATAACTATTGGCAAATGTGACACATATGCTAGATCTTCTTTTACCATATGAAAAAAAGTAGTAGCCTTTTAAATTCAGAGGAATTTCCAGTAGGTGTCCCACCAGGGGATTCCATGCCTCTGGGGCCTGGTCACAGGCTGTCTCTGAGATTCAGGACTCAGCTCAGGCTGTTGTCTTCTGGGATTCTATTCCTGAAGCCAGGGCTGGCGGTCGGGCTCCTGTTTGTTTTGTGTTTTCCCGAGTGTGTTTCTCTTTCCCCTTCCAGATCGGGAGGAGTGCGCTTGTGACCTCCTCTTCATCTCTGCCTTCCTTCCCCTCCACACTTTCCTGGTCGAGGGACGAAAGCACCCGAAGGGTTAAGTACACTCCGAATGGTCTGCTCTGGAGGAGGGACAGTGCTCCTGGGCGCTTTGTGCTTGGGCGCTGGCCCTCCTGTCCTTCTCCCTCGCTAACTGCCCGCTGTCCTGCATGAGGCAGCGCTTCCCTCCTGGGTTCCCACAGCTCAGCCGGACGCACTCAGGCGCACACGGACGCGTACCTGGAGAGAGGCGCACTCAGGTGCACGCGGACGCGTACCTGGAGAGAGGCGCACTCAGGTGCACGCGGACGCGTACCTGGAGAGAGAGAGGCGGCCTCCCTTTTGTCTCACTGCACATTGCTCGTTTTCACCTCATTTAACAGAGTTCACAGTCACCCTGTAACATTTATTCTGAGCATACTGCCTTTTTAAATAATCATAAAATTAGCTGGCTGCTGGTTAAATATTGTAATAGGGAGCATCTGTTCAATTTATTCAGAGCTATAGTTACCAGATTAAAACTGTTCCATTTGGACTGGCATGAAAACTTTTTAAACTGCTGACATATTTTATGTCAGCATCATACTTAACAAACCAAGGTTTTATAGAGACCCTACATTCTAAATCGGAATTGAAACACGTAGCATTGATGGAGGGTGCAGGCAGCTGTTAGCAGAGAGCTATTCACCTGTATTGGTTGGTCAGACCCAGCCACTGGTGTATAATTTGCATTCCCAAGAGCAGCATAAAATCCAGGTAACCTCTTACTACAGTAGCCAGGCAAGGTATTTATTAAGCATCTACTTATACCCAGCCTTTTTGGTAAGTCAGATAAAGCATCCTGAGCATTTAACCAACACAGTCCGTGGTCCCAAAGGCACTGTCAAAAGAAAATAGAAAAAAACAGCTTTCGTGCACTAAGAAAACAGGACCGCAGTGCATGCTCACCCTGGGAAGCTAGGGAAAGAACCGAGGCTCTTTGAAGACTTGTTTTCAGATTTTGGCTCAGTCTTTTTTTTTTTTAAAGCAAAGGCTACTCTAGCAAAGGCGAAAATAGGGAAGGTGACTAGCAGGTAAGGGATCACTTTTATAGACAAGGTGAAATTTGCACTAGGCCTTTGTCCATTCCCCCTATACCTGGGAATGATGCAGAATCCTTCTGTTCACTGCTCGTACCATGTGACTAGTCAAGGCCCTTTTGGAATTCCTTATTGCACTTTTGACGTTATCTATTAAAAAGATTTCTTGATATACTATACTCAAAGTCCTAAAATTAAATTAAAATTACATTCCTAAAATTGAACTATATAATGTTGGTATTAAAATATTCCAGTTAGATTAAACGACAGTAAAATAGTCATGAAATATCTCATTTTGTCAGTAAGAGTCAAGTAAACATCTTTTGTCCATTGTGAAATTTTATGGGTTTAAAAAGTGGTTGGTTGGTTGGGTTTTTGTTGGTTTTTTTTTTTTTAAGCTTCAAAAATCTCACTGCAAGGACTGCTTTCTGATAGTTTTACACAAAATTAACAGTGAGGTCATGTAAACTGATCATCCTAGTGTTTAGACTTTTATGACATGTCTTTATTCAGAGAAAATTGCAAATCCATTAAATAAACTGAACCAGCACCAGCTACAAGGTAACTTTTCTATTAACAGCTTTGAGAGCAACACTTTTAACCAATAGCTCTTGGCTCTGCATGTTCACAATAATTTTTATAAAATTAATTGCTGGCTACGTTGAAACCTGTGTGCTTTTGTTGACAACGATGAGATGAAGGACTTAATGCGTAAGTAACTGGTTTCCTGGGTGGTTGTTTCTATAATTGGGGAATATTTCCTGAGCATTTTTAGTGGGTATATGAATCATTACTCTTCTAAACTGTTTAGATGAAACTTGGTTCTTTTGATCATTGTGGGTAAAGCATTTGATCTGTAACTACCAAATTCATATTAAGGAAGTCAAAAAGATCTGTTATAAAAATGTGGAATTCTCTAGGTTTAATTTGATTTCACTTTTTCTACTGGAGCAGCTGTGGATGAACTTCCCAGTATAATTATTTAAGTGCAGTTTTTACCCATTTGTGTGTGTATGTGTTTTCATACACACTAACATACACTAAAGGAAGATAAATGTAAAGTCTAACCAAGCATTCCCTGTGAAAGGTAAGAAGGGTTTTGGGAGTTTTTTGGTACTCTGAGATCATGTCTGGAAGACCCTGTTTCACTGTTCCCTGCATTTGATCTGGTGCCCATCCTTGTACTTCCACTCCACAACTTCTAGTAGCCAGTAACCCACTGATGTATTTCCTAAAGCCAGATCAAAATGGGCTACAGGTGAAACAGAGCTGTTTTAGCTTTATTAACTCCTTATATGGCTTATATATTTTAATCATTAACCAGATGAATTTGAGTTCATTCTCAATTTTAGAAGCCTAAAGCCAAGTTTCTGCTATTAGAGTGGGTAGGGACTAAGTAGAGCATCTTGGGGAACTTATAAGACAGCATAGAGAACATTTGTCCTAGGAGAGGAAAAGAAGACCCTGAGGACTAGAAGCAAAATGTAGTGTGATTGAGGAGGTTAGCTCTGCCTTGGGCCTGGCTGATACCCAAAGGGCCTTCATCGAGCTAAGCAGTACTATTAGTAATGAGCAGATGATTAGATGTTATTTAAATTCTGTGAACTGACTTTTTTTTTTCCTCTGCCTATACTGGGGATTGAGCCCAGGGCCTTGTACATACTAGGCAAATACTAAGCTACATCCCCAGCCTCCTTTATTTTACTTTCAGACAGGGTCTTGCTAAGTTGCCCAGGCCAGCCTTGAACCTCCCAAGTAGCTGGGATTATAAGCATGCACCACTGGGCCTGACTTGACTTACTCTAAAGTAACCATTCTTTTGGATGAAGGTACAGGTCCGTGTGTATTTAATTAAAGTTTGTAGCCATATTTTATTGCAGCATAAATAAAATTCCTTATCATGTTCTGATTAACTTTGATTAAATTTAGGGTATAGAGCTAGAAATAGCTCATACTTGCATTTTGCAAAGTGTCAGTTTGAGGTTTGAATCAGCTTACATCAGTTTCTATTGGATGAAGAAATTCTTAAACATTATGAATAACTGCATTCCAAGGGAAAATAGTTTTCACTAAATTTTCTGGGACTACCATAGTTCCACCCCTTCAAAGGCATGTGGTCCCCTTCACTTTTTGTCACAAGGATGCATTGTATCAAGCGGTGCTGCTTTTTTCTTAGAAAACTTTTAGGATTCCTCCTTTTTATATCTATACCCCATTTTTTAATCTCTACAGTTGCACCAAATATCTATATTCTAAAGGGGCAGATACTTTTAGAAACAAAAGTGGTTTGAAGCCAAGTGTCAAACTGGGTTATCCATACTGGTTCACAAACAACATGTGGGTATAAACTAATAATGCCAGTTTTCTCAGGTGGCTCATAATTTTTTTTTATTTGTTTTTGAACCCAGGGTTGCTTAACCACTGAGCCACATCATCAAACCTGTGTTTTATTTTTTATTTTGAGACAAGGTCTCACTGAGTTGCTTAGGGCCTCCCTAAGTTGTTGAGTCTTGCCTTGAACTTGTGATCCTCTTGCCTCAGCCTCTCGAGCTGCTGGGATTATAGGTGTGTGCAACCATGCGTGGCATTAAAACCATCTTTGTAGGCAACACTTGGAGAGCCAGAAGTGCTTTGAGCAGCAACAGTTATCCAAACCCCAGGCTTGGAATGTTAGAAATACCTGTAGCAGGGGTTGGGGATTTAGCTCAGTGGCAGAGCGCTTGCCTAGCATGCGCAAGGCCCCGAGTTCGGTCCTCAGCTCTGGGGGAAAAAAAAAAAAAGAATTACCTGTAGCAGGATACAGGGGTCCTGGCCTCTTGGTCCCATTTTTTTCTAGAGCCTCTGTGTCCTTGGATAGGTCAGCGAGCTTTTTTGGCCCTTCATTTTCTCAACAGATGATCAGCAGGTAGCTTCCAGCACTAAAGGTCTGTGGTCGCACAAGTGCTGGCGTGTTGACTTACTGACTGCATCTCATTGTATTAACGAATTTCATATTTCCTTGCGAAATAAATGAGACAGTCTTATACGTCTGTGTCAGTTTAGCTTGTACCAAGGATCTGTTTATGGAATAGCCACTGAACTAAGAAGAGAAATGGTACAAAGAAGGAAGATATCATCTGAATTCACTGTTCAGCTTTTACTAAATTTCAGTAAAGGATATGAAGGCCACATAACCTCACAGGTAATTGGTTCCCTGTAAAGACTCTGGGGTGTCTCATGTTGTATACTAACGGGGGTGTCCTTTTCTTTCTTACAGGCTTCCAGGTTGGAGAAGCAGAACAGCACACCTGAGAGTGACTATGACAACACTCCCAATGACACAGAGCCAGATGACATAGGGTACATGTGCAGAAGGAGTATGCTGGCGGGTGGGCTCTCAAGGACCAGAGACCTGGCAGGCCTTGGGTACCTGCATCCCTTGTCCCTACTTTCAAAACCATAAGGTCTTAAAATATTCAGGCATATATTTACAGCTTACATGTATTAATTCACATTGTTGCTCCAGGGGCTTTTTGTCCTTTTACCAGCTTGTTAGACATGTCAAGGTGTCTGTGCTGTGCCTAAAATCAATGCTTTACTTTATTTTTGACATTAGGCTACATTCTGCATTTGTACCCCAAGAAGTTGGCTCGGCAGGAGATGACTTTGCCACATTCTCCCCACTCCGATTATTCCCTCCCTTTCCCTCCTGACCCTACTGGAGTCCTAAGTTCCGGCCTGAGGACAGAATGAAATAGCCTCCAGTGAGCTGACAGCAGTGGATAAATTAGAGCCTTACCTGCTCCTGCAAACAGGGTAAAGGAAACCACAGAACCAGCCTGCTTCTGTCAATAGCTACTTCTTCATTGTTCATAGGTCGAGCCGAAAGGGAAGGCAGAGGAGCATGGTGTGGCCAGGCGATTGCTCAGGGCCAGATCCAGGAGAGCCCCATACAACCCCAAGCCCCACGCTCCCCAGTACCGAGGACGTCATCCGGAAGACTGAACAGATCACCAAAAACATACAAGAGCTCTTAAGAGCAGCCCAGGAAAATAAACATGACAGGTGAGGGGGCTGCAGTCCTGCGCTGGGAGGTTACGTTCATGCTCTGAAAGGGACACCGCTGAAGTCCTGAATGGGGATTGTTTCTAACTTGTTGACTTGTAGGTAATTGAAAACTGAACAACGAATGTGTAGATTTGGTTTTGTTTGGGGTTTTATCTGGTATTTTCATCATGTTATCAAACTTTCTGAAAATAAATGCCCCTAGAAATAAAACTGCAGTGTACCGGGGCAGCATCAGTCCTCAATCTTGATGGAGAGGGGAAGAAGCTGCCCCAGCCTTCATTTGATTCTTCTGACCTCTGTTGCTCCAGGGTCCCCCATGGCTAGGGATGAGGTTGCTGAGACAGGCAAAACCTAAGAGGAACTTGATTTCTTATTTCGTACCTATCTCCCTTGTATGCGCCCATGCGTATGCCCGTGTATAAGCTTCCAAGATTTTCTGCCCATGAAGGAAGACTGCTTCTTGGCAACAGAAGCAGAGTCTGAGGTCATTTCTTCCAGAAGGAAGGGACTGTCTCTTATTCTAACTGATCTTTTGGTTCTCTGAGGATTCTGGTAAGCTGTAAACTGTTTTACATATTGTCCTAGTTTTCCTCAGCAGGCTGGATGAGACACACTCATAAAACTTTGTTTATTAGCATCTCATCAGGTCTGCGAAAACAGCAGCATTTCTTCAATCTCAAGAACAGTCTTGTGCATTAAGTAGCAAAGCTGAGGACTGCAAGGAAGACCTCCTGTCCCCTGCATGGAACAGCTCACTCCTCCTCCTAACTCATAAAGATGCATTCCTGCCTCTGACTCTCCCCTTCACTCCTGGCGCTACGGTGCCACCCTCCTCTTTCTCTCCCTTTTTCCTTTTTTATACAACTCACATTCTCCCAGCAGGAAGAATAGTGTGCATTTATTGAAAGGTAAGAGTTAGTCATCTTGGATGACTGCTGGAAGCTCCTTGGAGAAAAAGAGGAACCTGCACGGTTCCTTGGCCTCCTTCTGCAGAAACCACATAGCTATCTATCTTCCTCCTCTTCTAGGCATCCTCTTTCTGCAGGCCCTCTTGACCACACAGACACTTTGCTGAGGCCACAGCCTTGGCAGTGAGTTAACACTGTATCTTATTATACAGAGCAAAGTGTCCCACAGCTTTCCAGGGATTAGTCTTGACAGTGTTTAATCATGACAAGAATGACTCCTTCCAAGTGCCCCTGACCCCATTAATCAGTGTGCTCCACTTTTCATTTCCTCCAGTTCAGAAGTGCTGTGCTAGTATTTCTAACTAAAAATGAGCTCATGTTGTGTTTGATAGTTGTCAAAAATATAAATATCTGCCCTGAAGCCATTTCTAGCTTCAAAGATTGCAATATGGTGCTTGGTTCTTTTTTTTTTTTTTTTTTTAAAGATGTACAAATCCATTCAACACATTTCATGATCTGTTATTTTAACACCATGAGAGGATGATGCAGAGATTTTAATTATTAGCTTATACTTTGGGTTTATATTTTATAAACTGTTCAGTGTTCTGTTAAAATCTCTGGCTTATTTGCATACCCAGGATGCTTTCTTTGTAGCCTGACATTGAAATGAAACTCAGGCCTTTTTTGCTTGTTTTCTCCTTTTGTCCATCGGTTGCTCACCTCATCTCAAGTGGACCTGTAGGCCTTGTAGCCACTTGGAGGCTTCATCCTGGTTCCCCAGTCTCAGCAAGCTCCCCTAAGCCCCTGAGCTGCTTGCAGCCTGGTCCTATCTCCTGGGCCTACAAGCCCCACTCCCCATCTGCTCACACGCACGTGTGCACACACACAGTTGAGGGATTAGAGCAGATTATGTATAGAAGTTTGTTTGGAAAGATACCAATTTGGCATTGTGAACATAAACTCCCTCAGACTCAGGAGGAGTACCTCCTCACTCATCTATGCCTGCCCATTTTTTTCTTTTTTCTTTTTGGTGGCTTGTCAAGGATGTCCCAAGGGTGAATTGTTTCTCAAAATGAAACCGTAACCATTAAAATATAAAACTCTTAGACATGGCTCTTAGCTGTGGGGATATTATTGGGAACATTAATGCATGATGCAAATGATTGCTGCAGATGTAGCTCTTTCTATATGACTCGGTAGGCCACTGTCCCTTCACATTTGCAAATAAATTCCTATGCATGAGTATTTTTGTTAGTTCATTGTGTATGGTTCTAATTGCTCACAAAAGTAAAAGGGTAGGCACAGTGGCGCATACCTATAATCCCAGCAACTCAGGAGTCTGGGGCAGGAGGATCACAAATTCAGAGTCAGCCTCAGCAAATAAGTAAGGCCCTAATCAACTTAGCAAGAGACACTGTCTTTAAATGGCTGGGGATACAGCTCAGTGGCAAGGCACCTTAGGTTCAATTACTAGTACCAAAGAAAGGTTAAGATTTCCCATTTGAAGGCATTTTTAGATAATATAAACCACATTCTTGAAATGTAATGGCTTAATTAAAATGTTGGCAATCTTAATTAAATTAGCTTTCATACTAAATGTCTTACAAAAATGAAGTAGAGATTGCTTATGATTTTCGTTTTATTCATAAGCCAGATTCTTGGGTACTTCTGTTAGGCCAAACATTTGCATTTGTAGCAGTTTCTCTTAACATGCTAAAAATAGCTCCAAAAGTGCTCTTCCCATGTCTCATATCCCTCCTGCACAATGGGTCAGTCTTCAGAGACACAAAGGCCAGGCTTGATGGCAGTGTAATATATAAGAACTGTCAATAACCTTATCAATTTGGTTTTGCTTCTTTTTTCTTTGGTGCTGGGAATTGAACCTAGGGCCTAGTTCATGGTAAGCACATGCTCTATGACTGAGCTACATTCCCGACTTTGTCCTTCTGCATACTACTCAGAGTGCAAACTTAACATTTTTTTTTTTAAGAGAGGGATAGAGTGAGTGAAGAAGAGAGGAGAGATAATCTATTTTATTTATTTTTCCATCTGGCCTTTGTTTCTCAGACACTTTGTTGTGTATGTGTGGTGCTGGTGTTTTAACCTGGGTCCTCGCGCGTGCCAGGCAAGTGCTCCAACTGCTGAGCTACCAATCCAGCCCCCAAGTGTAACTTTTTTTTTTTAAAGAGAGGGACAGAGAGAAAGAATCAATTTTTATTTAGTTTCTCATGTGACTTTATTGCTCCAACACTTCATTGTGTACATGGGTGGTGCTGGGGTTCAAACCCGTGTCCTTGTGCATGCCAGGTAAGCACTGTAACTGCTGAACCATGCTCCAGCCCCCAAACTTAACATTTTTTTTAAGAGAGAGGGACAAGAAAGACAGAATCATTTTTTTTAATTTAGTTTTTCATGTGGCCTTTGTTGCTGTGACACTTTGATGTGTACATGTGCTAGGGTTTGAACCTGCATCCTTGCATGTGCCAGGCAAGCTCAGTAACCGCTGAGCCACTTTTCCAGCCCCCAAACTTAACATTTTTAAGGTGCAGGAAGTTAACCTCATCGGTTGCTTGTCAGAGAATAAGAATAAGAATCCTGGATAGAAGCAGTCTTAATTCTTTGCTTTCTCATCACAAGAAGTCATATTACCATTCATGAGTAGAAAGAGGCTTGCTGTAAAGAAAGATGTGAATCTGTGGCCACCAGGTATGAACTCAGTCCTCTTCTTACATCTGTGGGGCCTGGACATGTCTTCCTCTCTGGTATGCAGCTTTTTCATTTGAAAACTGGGTATGATAAAATTCCAGTCTCACAAGCCATGGGGAATGGCAAGTGAGTCTCAGCCCCAAAGGCCAGGCAGTCTGAAAGAAAGGGTGAGGACAGGCAGATTTAATGTGCATTGTTTTCTTGGATAGCACTGATAGCATTTTACAGACAAGCACATGGTGATTTTGTGACAGAGTAGGTAAGAGTCTAAATGAGTACATGAGGCAGGCAGTGTTTTCTCTTTATCCAGGGTAGATTTTGAATCCCTAACAATTCATATGGATTTAAACCAAAGGAGTTTAGAAGGGTCCATTGGTTAAATGGCATGTAGATATTAAATTATAATTTTAAGGAATTTTTCTCAGTCTTTTATTTTTCACTTTTGTAGATATTAGCATGGAAGTCCTTGATTCTCTTTGTAGAAATTAGGGAAGATGGAACATTCAAGTAGTGTATGATCAACTTGAGGAGATGTGAAGAACTTTTATCCTGTTTTGTGGCTTCTCCTGGCCAATAGTATGTGTTGCCATGTTTCACAGTTGCAGATTGTTCTTATAGATTGAACTTTCACCAAAGCGTGGGGACCCAACTTCATAACCTTGTGCCTTCTGTTGGTGTAGGATGCACAGTGGGTGGGCCACTATCAAGGTCCCTTCATTAAAGGAATATAAACGGAACCTCTTCTGGCCCCTGAGAATTGTCTGCCTCCAAATCATTTTGACAGTCTTTGAATAACCTCTTTCCTTTTTTGCAGTTATATTCCCTGCTCAGAGAGGATACACATAGCTGTTACCGAAATGGCTGCATTATTCCCCAAAGTAAGTCACTTGCTGTTCACTTGCTTTAGATCCTTTTAATTGAACTACAAGAAATGTCTTTATGAGCTTTATATCATATTAATAATTTTGTAGCCCAGAATTTTAAAATATGCAAACAGTCATATTGGGTTTTAAAATATTTTTGTTACATAAATATTGACTTCAGTAAGACAAGGATGTCCAAGTCAAGGCAGCTCACTAGCAGAATAAAGTTTTATCTGGAATTTGTCACTCGCATGGGTTAATATTTTTAAAAACTACCTCAGAATAGCTTCTACTACTAAAATTGCCCTGCATGCACTTCCACCTTTGAGTCAGAGATGTTCCTCATCTCTTGCACCGTGAGTTGCAAAGCTTCCCGTGTTTAAAGAACCCTGTTGAAGAAGTGGACGACCAGAGCACCTCTGACCATATGGAACCACTTGAGGTTTTTCAGGTGTGTTTGTCCCTTGCTGGTGGATGCCCAGCATGCAGTCCATGGTGAACGGCTGTGTTTTTCTATTTAGAAACCCAAATCTGACATGGTGAGAACTTCCCTTCGCTTACTGACATCCAGTGCCTACCGGCTCCAGTCAGAGTGCAAGAAGGCCCTCCCTGGGGACTCAGGCTCACCCACGGACGTCCAGCTGGTCACACAGCAGGTCATCCAGTGTGCCTACGACATCGCCAAGGCCGCCAAACAGCTGGTCACCATCACCACCAAAGAGAACAACAACTGAACAGCAGAGCACTGTCCTTTCTATTTTCTAGACTTTTTAAAGTCCGATTCAAATTTAGACGTGGAACTCCAGATTTTTACAAAACGAACATTTAATGACGATTTAAAACTTTTTAAAAGAAAACTCAGTATTATTTTTGCATGTTTTCTAACAAATTTTCAACTGTTAATTTAACCCACTTGCCTTATTTTGTGCCTGTTTGCCAGTTTCGTTTCGATGTTCCGTTGTGTCGTCAGTGACTGTTGAGGTCATGATCACGCACATCCAAAAGTAGTTTCAGTGTTCAGTTTGTTGAAACTTTTGCATCCCTTAAAACTCCATACCTATAGGTAAAATTACAAATGCTATTTGTAGTAAAACGTTTTCTTGAGAGAGTTGGATGATAAAAAAAAAAAAAAAGTGAACACCCATCTGTTTCCCCGTCAAGCGTTGTGCAATAAGTGGATTTTCCAGCCAACTGCGAAATCGCTCTAAGTTTGGGGTATCTCCAAGCATGTATGTAGAAAAAGGACTTTACCACATTCTAAAATCGGTGTAAACAACCTCTCATGGGAGGAAACAAGGAATTGCTCCATGTCTGTTTCAGCATGTCTAAATGTTCTGTTATTTAATTTTTTTATCTTTATTTTCTCTATATATTTTACCACAATTCTGAAGTCCCCGTTAGAGTCAGATTCACCTTCCACATTGTGTCCCGTTTGGCCACGTTCAGGGAAGGGGCATCACCCATTCTGTCTCCCATCATCAAGTACTCTCTGCCTTACCCCAAGCCATAGTTCATTCAGAGCATGCAGCAAAGAGAAGCGTCAGTCTAACAAGCCATAGCATGTACCACCCATTCAGATGTCACTGCCATGAACTGACATTGTATTGTCCCTTTCCTCCAAAACTCAGTTCTTCTTTAACCACTGACAGCTTCCACACATGAGCTGCTTCACACGTCCCATCCCCTGTAAGGACCTCTTCTAAGGTAAGATGTGAACAGTCATCTGAATGAGCTTCTCACCCTTTACCTCACTGGTACTTAGAAATGAGAATCAGCTCTCAAGATCTCCTGGGCTGGGGTGGAGCTTGGTGGTGGCGCACTCGCCTAGCATGCTCGAGGCCCCGGGTTCCACCCAGCACTGCAAAAAAAGAAAAGGCCTTCGTTTCTCTGCTCTTGCCGACCGCAGGCCTCTCGCACAAAGCTATGAAAGAGGAGAGGCTGAAGTCTAGAACATGCCGCCGCTGAAAAGCTGTTCCTGTGCCTGCTCAGTGCAGCAGTCCGTGTGGGAGCAGCTCAGTCAGTGACCTGACCTGACACAGCAGAGGACATGCATGAATGAAGTAAGCCAGTGCACAGCAGCAGCACGAAGGGAACAGCCAGGAACCCCTGGACCACCCGACAGGGCCAGCAGTTCCCTCACTGCACTCATCACCAGTAGAAAGGGGCCTACAGTTGCCAGAGCTTTGGGGTTTTTTTCCCCAGAAATCTGGACTTTTTTGTTGCCTTATCTCCAATTAGAAATGTTGGCAGCCAATCCAGACACATTCACAGGACATGCACAGCGAGCTGTGGCTGCTCAGCTGCACTCAGCCTCTGCCCAGGGCCTGTACACTTGAAGCATGAGCACCTGGCTTTCCCTGGTGATACTGGCATCTGCCTGTAAGCCTGACCCGGAAGATAGAGGTTACACCCTTTGTTCAGTTGCTGTCCTCTTCTTACTCTCACCTTCTGTGCCACAGGGATCATTCATGAGGTGGTCAGAGTGACTTCCAAGTCACCTTGCTGCATGCTGACCAAGGCTCTGTTTTCACAGAATCAACCCAAAACACTTACCGCTTGGCCTATGCTGTGGTGAAAGCAGCACCACCATGGTGCTCTCAGGTTTACTGCATCACGGTGCATGGGTGCTCTGGCTTGCTGCACTGTGAGTAGCGTGGGAAGGGGTCCACATCTCCAGAAGGCTCCTTCATTACTGTCTGCACAGCCTTAAGTGCTGCTTCACTGTTGGACGCTCAGGAGATGCCTTCTAGAAGGGGCCTCCTAGCTTAAGCTCAAGTGCTGTCTGATCCCTTTCCTATGCGCTTCATGAACTTAGCTCTCCCTCCTCTTCCTTGCAAACACCTGCCCCTCCTGCCAGGCTCCCCAGGCCCTGGGAAAGGCCCAGTGGCGGTGCTGAGCTGTACCCTTGGCCTCCCAGGGAGAACAGGCCTCCATAGAGACTTCTGGGAAGGTGAAGTGGCCTCTTCCCCTTGAACACTCGGGGACCTGCAGCAGCTGCCTTTTACCCCTAGAGGAAGTCAAGGATTGTGAGGATGAACAAAGCATTTCCAGCTGTGAGAATACCACACACGCAGCTGGATCGAGGAGCCCACGGTGCCAGACCTCGGACAGAAGTTCCCGAGTGTGGTGACCAGCAGTGGTAGGAGGGCCGTAAGTTGTCCTTCTCATTACGTGCCTGCACACTTCTTATCCTTGTCTGAGACCTGGTGTCATAGTTTTCCGTTCCTTTTGGCAAACTGCACTTTGTACACTTGTTCCAGCCATTTTTTGCACAAGTGCCATAGCCTTGCACGAGTCACATCTGCATCCTGTCATGGTTTCTCACCCTGTTTTCTCAACTCTCCCTCCCTGCCTGTGCACCCCTCTTCCCTAAAGCCCGTAGGACAGTTTCACTTTATGAACAAGCACTTGTGCTGAGCAGAAGGACGCAGCTCTACTCCTAAGCTCCTTGCACTGAAATCATCTTCCACTTTGGAATGCAGATAGTTCTTATTTGCCAAAGAACAATGGATTGGGCCCAAAGATCAAGTACAGCATTTCACAAATTTGGAACTAAATGCGCACAACTTAGGAGCTGTTACCCAGTTCCCCAAGCAACTTTGATGAAAGAAATGAGTGAAACTAGCATGTTTTTATCCTAGACAGCACCCATGAGCTTCCCAATAGTCTAATTTTCTTTCCCTCCTTGTCCTGGTTGAAGCTAACCCTTGTTCTTACAAAAGAAAATGCTGCATAGGAAAAATGAGATGCCTTTTATTCAGATGTGTTTTACCTACGTCACTCATGATTCTGTGCTTCTCATTTTTATTGTACATCCTATTCCTGTAATTATTGTACCCCTCACGTGTTGTAAACTCGTTTTGGAATTTGTGCCTGCTAGTTATGCAATAAACAGGCTCTGTAAATGTCTTTGTGGTCATGCTGGGCTTCACTCCAGCTAGCTGGTATTCCCAGGCACTCAGGAGAAGTGTGGAGAATGATAGTGTTTAACTTGCTCCCTCCCTTGGAGCTCTCAGCTTTACAGTAATGACCAGAGTTTTCTTCCTTTTGTGCTTATTAGCAAATAACTTTCTTAAAAGAAATTCCAGGCACAGTGGAACACGCCGATATTCCAGCATCTCAGGAGGCTGAAGCAGGAGGATCACAAGTTCCAGGCCAGCCTGGGTGACTTAGCAAGACCCAGTCTCAAAATAAAACATAAAAAGGACTGGGGATATAGCTCAACAATGGTACACTTGCCTAACATGTGCAAGCTCCTGGGTAAAATTCCTAGTACCATGGAAGAGATAGCTTGCAACAGTCTGCTTGGTCTCTCCCTTTTTCTTTTCTTTCTTTTTTTTTTTTTTTTAAACAGAGGGCCTTGCTACGTTATCCAGGTTGGCCTCAAACTCCTGGGCTCAAACCATCCTCCTGCCTCAGCCTCCAGAGTAGCTGGGACTATAGGTAAACAATACCACACCTGGTTGAGAAATTCTGTATTAATATACTAGTTCCAATTAGCCGGGCACAGTGGCCCAGGGGACTTGGGAGACCGAGGCAGGAGGATCACAAGTTCAAAGCCAGCCTCAGCAACTTAGCAAGACCCTGTCTCAAAAAATAAAAGGGGTGGGGATGCAGCTCAGTGGTTAAGGACACCTGAGTTTAAAAAAAAAAAATTCTAGTTCAAGGCTGTCTCTCCCTCTGGAAATAGCCTACATCTCCCTTGAATGTGTATTCCTTGCTTTACCCCAAAGGTTTTTTGAGATTGCTGCTATTCTCCTTTCAATATGTGTCTGTTTTTCCTAAATAAACCTATCTGTACATCTCTGGGAGAGAAAAAGTCCTAGCTCCATGTATCTTTGATAATATATTTTCTTCTAAAATTTCCTAACAGGTGATCAGGTGGTGGAATTAAGGCCACCAGTCTGTGTTTGCTTTCAGAGAAAGGCCATTGTATAAGTTCATGTGGGGACTGGTATAGACTTATATCTGGCATAGATGGGTTCATTAGGGCCATCCGCAGTCACCAACAGTTGTCTTCCAGAGTTAACTTGGGAATCTCCTTCCAGACTAAAAGAAGGAGTGCAATAGGATCCAATCATCTTGGGTACCTTTTCCAAGGAAGGAGTCTGGGAAAGGTGGAACATCCTCATTGAGTGGCCTGGCTTGCCTGGGAGAACTCTGTGAGGGCCCAGACACCCAGAACACCCTCCTGGGCAGGGTTTCCCACGAGCCCATCAGGGGCCCTGTCTCCCAGATTGAACTTCTAGGGGTGGCCCAGTGCCGAGAGGCTGCTGTAGACCACTTCCAGACCCTCCCCACCACACCGCCTTGCCTTCTGCTTGTGAGCATGGTTGTACATGTTGTGATCTTGGTTCACACTATGCCCTCCACAGGCACCGTCCTTCCCTCACCTAGGAGGAAACTTCCCACAGCCAAAGGGAGGCCACAGGTGTCTGCCTATCACTGGTTTCTAGTTTGTCTTCTTCCTCTTGATCAGCCAAGTCATATCTTAACTGAGGAATCTCAGAACGTGGCCTCCTGGGGACATCGATGCCAGAGGTGGAGTGGCTTCCTTGCAGCAGCCTCAAAGGCCCCTTCCCCTCAAGCTGGGCAAGTAGGCAACTGAGACCACATCAACAAATGGCTTTCACAGCCCTGTCAGCTTGAGTCCAAAGCCTGGGGCCCTCCAGACAGGTGCTCTCGCTCCCCCTCAACTGCTACCACCTGGACCTCCCCAGAACGAAGTGGCTGGCTGGAAGGACTGACAAAACGCCTTTACCCACTGCCTTGAGATGCTGACAGCAGCACCCTCCCTCCATGAAGCTGTGCACAGGCTGCCTCACCAGTCAGCTTGGTGACCATCTGAGAAGCGGCCTGCTTTGCTGCCCAGCAGGCGGGGAGCATGAGATTGTCCAGGACCCAGTCCTTGAGACCCATGCTCTTGAGGGTCCCCACTGCTGCCAGCTGACTTTGGCTTTTTTGGCCAGAAGCCAAACCAGCCTTTCGCGGTTACAGGTTGTCACAACCACTTTACCGGTGAATGGATCAAACCAGAAAGTAGGTCGCAAAGGAGGAACCTCTGGAGGTAAGAGGCTGCAACTCCGTATCCACACCAGGCCCTTGACAGGCACACCACATCCCCAATTGGCCCCTGTCTGCGCAGGTCCCTAAACTATTTAGACCCATTCAGAACTTGGCCCCATTTCTCCCCCAAATGCAACTTTTCACCAAGGCTCCTGGCCTCTTCTCCAAAATTCCTCTTTTCACCCTTTCCCAACACCTTTCCCTCTGGACCTCTCAGCCCCACCTTGGCCTGCTCACCGCTGCCCTTTCCTTTTGGAAGCTCAGGTTAATACCACTCACCTGGCCTTGGCCTCTTCTCTAGGCATGGTCCTATAAGCCATCTCTGGCCCAGGACTCCGTTCAGACAGGGAAGTTTCAAACTTAACTTGTTCCTGCAGTTTGTGTCATCAGGCCCAACACTGGCATCTGTCCCCCTTCAACTGTTCACTGCAAGCCAGCCCCTCCCCTGGACCTCAACTCTTTGGTACTTCTCCACCCCAGCCTCCTGCCTTTGGAGGCTGAGTTAATTCGGCCACTCACTGTGCAGCCACTGGACTAGGGGTTCTGTACATTTTTCTAGACAATCTCAAAGGGAGTCAAAACCCATTTTGCAGATGAGGAAGCTAAGGCTCAGCCCTGAGGGTCCAGGTAGAGTGGGGCTGGTCAGAGCTCCAAGCCTGTCTAAATCAGGGCTCTACTGGCACAAGTGGATGTCCCGAATGAGGATGGCAGACCTCTCAGGACCAGAAGAGGGGTGGGAGACTGTGGGGGGCTGCATTGCCCCCCGGGAGCCGATCAGGAGGAGGGTGAGTGCCAACAGCTGGAACCCGGGTCCCCCCTCGTCCAGGGACCCCTTCCTCCCAGCCGGGGAAACGAGGCAACCACACGCAGCTGATGGCAGCTCAGAATCCGTTTATTACTAAGGCACACAGGTTTTTATATATGGAGGAGGGGAGACAGCCAAGGAATCTATAATCCTTCTAAGGGAGTTGCCAGGGGTTATGCAGATTTTGAGTACAGACAAACAACTAGGTAGCAGCACATTCCAACCCACTCTAACTCTGCATAACAAAGCAGGACCTAGCAGCCCTTCCTGAAGGAACTTATGGAAATAGTAACAAGATCACCCT
>PVKS010029445.1:0-25360 GCA_004027875.1 Aplodontia rufa | reverse complement strand
CCCATTTAAAAAAAAAAGAAAAGAAAAGAAAAAGAAAAAGAAAAATAAGAGTCAAAGAAAAACAAAGCTAGTTGGTAAAGTTCTGAGTTTTTCTGCCCCCTAGATCAGCGAGTATGTACCATGGGGGGATGTGTTCAAAATCTGTCATCTAGCTGGGGAATCTTCGCAGTTGAGCTTGTCGGGGGAAAGGCAGTTTGGTTAAGTCTGGGGACCTGGTTTTTCTTAGAGAGTCTCCTCAAAATTTTCGTTGCAAAGGGGTATAATAACCTGCCTTCTCACACTTCTTTTGAGGATAGATTTCAGCTCCCCCTGGGCTGTAATCCTGAGATGATTGCTTTCTGCCTATCCACACTCTAGAATTTCTTGGGCCTGGGGCTCAGAAGTTGTAGACAATCTAGTTGATCCTAATGTAGATGTGTGGGTCTCTGACTGATCCAAGGAGAATGACCAGCCTGAAACTCACTTCCTCAGGATCACTGGTGACCCACTCTGCGTGTCCTGTGATCTTCAGAAGTCCTAAGAGCTACTCTGTGGGGTTGACTGAAACCAGCAAAAGATGGTCCAGATTGTGCCAGTGCTTATGTGGTTCTCTGTTGCAAGCACTAGGGGTCGACCACCTGGAGAGGTCACGGCCTTTGTAACCTTGGCTATGCAAGGGGCTCAGAAGTTAAGGGGAAGCCCACACTGCCCCATGTATTCAAAGCTTCCTGAGGCAGATATCAAGCAGAGACTGAAGCAGGCGATCCCCTTGAGAATGCTGTGCCCTGTTGCAGCAAGCTCTGTTCACATGCTCCTCCTTTTTGGGCGTGTAGAGTGGTGGGCAGAAGGTCGCCACCCGAGAGGTTTGTGAGCTGGAAAGGGGATTCGGAGTTCCACACAGCCCCCAGGGCAGATGGCCAGTTGGGAGGGGGGTAACTTCCAGCACCACACAGACCCTTTGGGAAAGGGCCCAATCTGGGGGGATAGATTCTGGTTTTCTGGCCGTGGTGTCGGAGACCCCAAGACCGTTTTTTGCTGAGCAACCCGCCCCGCCCTCAGGGAAACCTCACAATGGTGGCCGGGTGCTGCCGCTCGCACCAACAGCTGTAAGTTCGCTAATGTGAGCAACTAATTGCCAGCGCTTTATGCAAGATCATGTAAATTAAGAGCAGTCAGATCAGGGAGTTCGCAGCCGGCGGGGTTAGGGTTTTTGGTTAGGAAACTCGCTCCCTTTCCTCCCTCGGGAGTAGCTCCCCTCCCCGGGGTGTAGGCAGATTGCGTGGGCTCCACTAGCTTCTCCTTTATATTCGTTATGGACCACGCTATTCCTTTGGAGTTAAAAAATTAGCGGAGGATAATGTTCCCCCATGCTGGGAGCTTTGTCCTACCATGGAATCCGAGTGCTCTGCTGCGGTGTGAGGTGATTTTCAGGAGCTTCTCGGAGTCACTGACCGTGGGGTGGACACCGTCTTCCCTCTCTGGTAACTCTTGTTTCAGTAATATACACAATTGAACAGGTAAATCACATCAAGTGAACTGAGATCTTGAAGGACGCTGTCTCTTATGCTCTCCTTCATGGCAGGTGGGAGGAACATTCTGGATTTGGTACGTATTCCTCAGAGGCTGAAATACTCAGGACAGCTCCTAGCAGGTATCAGTGTGACGTTGCTTAACTTTGTCATATACCCATTGTTTCACTTACAGTTTTTGAATATAATTAAGTTGTTCTAAGCCCTCAGGCATTGTGTTTGTGAGGCAAGTGTGTTGAGGTATTAATTTTTGTTTGTTTGTTCCCATTTTTTCCAACCAGGTAGATAGCCCTTTATATTTTCAAGCTTTAAGTTGTTTTTGTAGAGCTAAAAGCAAAATGAAATATAAAAACTATTTTTTCCCTGCTTTCCATAAAGCTCTGCGTCTGGAGTCTGAGGCAGGAGGAAGACAGAGGCCTCTCAGGAGCAGCAGTGCAACCTCTTGGAGGCTGCAATGTGGCAAATGATGCTTACAAAACCATGGGGAAAGGAGAGGCCACAATAATGACTGCCACTGAACGCAGAATTGGATTTAAATTCACATAAACACAATGCATGCAATATTTTCTGCATAATAGAACTTACAGAATGTGATTAAACATTCCCGATTTTTTTGTTGTCTTCTGACAGCTGTAGGATATCTGCCATAATAGTTTATGAAAGTCAGTTTGCTAGTTTATAAGCTGCAAGACTGTGCTAATCCATAAGCTACTGTATCTCAGCTTCCAACTTGCCCTTTGAAGGTCTGCTTTGTGATGTAAAGGCTGAGACTTTTCAGCCACTCACCTGTCTTGTCCTGTTGACTCTCTTTTAGGTTCTGCCAACAGGGACACTAGAGAGAGATGGAAGGTTAGAAAAAGAGGGGATACTTCTTACTGGTTTGTTTCCTGTTCTTGCCAGTGTCTTCCTAGCAACACTTCTGCGTCCCAGATGCTCCAGGTCATTCTGCTGGGAACTCTTGATTCAAATTTGTAGTCTTCCAGTTTATAAAACCAACAGCACACCCCGTCAGAGACTCTGGCAGGCCAGCCAGACAGCCCTCCTTCCTAGGAGGTCTGTTTACCAGCCTACAGAGCCCTTCTTCCAAGCTGAGACAGCAGCGCTCAGACTGACCTCTCAGGGATCTGAGTTTCAGAACTGAATTCCCACCTCCAAGATTCTAAGTTTTAGAATTCCTATCCTTTTCTGTTTCTTCAGCCCCAGGGGTGGAAGCTGTATCCTACAGCTTTTGTGATACTCAAGTGTTTCTTTTATGCCTTTTCAGACCTTAATAGCTAGTTAACTGTTCTAAACATTCTGTATGTGACATTCTATCTGCTGAAGTAACTGGTACAGTCTCTGTCTCCTGTCTAGATCCTGACAGATGCAATAACTCTTCTTGCATAAGTGACTTTTGCCTCTGATGCTAGAATAGTGTGCTATTTAGTTTTCCACTGCTGTGACGAAATACCTGAGATTAATAACCTGAAAGAAGGAGGTGTTTATTTTGGCTTATGGTTTCAGAGGTTGCAGGCCATGGTTGCTTGGCCCCATTGCATTTGGTCCTGTGGTGAGGCAGTATATCATGGCAGAAAAAATTTGCTTATTTCTTGGCGACCAGGAAGCAAAGAGAGAGAGGAGGTGCCAGGGTCCCAACAGCCCCTTCAACCCCCAGTTACCTCACTTCCTTCTACCACCTAAAGGTTACTCCACCTCCCAATAAAACCACAGGCTGGTGATCAAGCCCTTAGTGCACAGCATTTGAGTGATATTTCAGATTCACATCATAACAGGTGTCTTGCACTTAATATGTGCTCGATGTGTGTGTTTTAATTTGCTTTAGTTCAGTGTCACAAAATAGCAAGAGGGTAGTATTTAAGCAGAGTGGGAAAGATTAGAAAGTTTGGCATTTGACAGATGGGTTCGAATCTCAGTTTTGCAACTTGGTAGCTATACTATTTTGGATAAGCTATTTAATCTTTTTAAGTCTTAACTTCCCTAATTGTAACATGGATATGATAAAGTGTTAACCTCATAATGTTGTTGCGAATGTTAAATGGGCAAAACTCTGAGTACCCGCTAAGTGTTCAGGAGGTGGTAGCAATTATTATTTGTACAAAAGGGCTAGAATTTAGAAGAAGGAAAGTGAGTTTACAAAGTATATAGCATCAAAGGAAGATGAGATAAGGGAAGAAACAAGGCAAGGTTGGACAGGTGGGAAAGCCAAGAGTGTTGGAGAATAGAGAGTAATACAAGTAGGAAATTGAGTTAATGGAGGAAGGTGTCTGCTTTGATATCAGTAGAATATGTAACATTGTAATGAAAGGTCCATAGTGCATCTCATTTTGTCATTTGCCTACTTAGGACAAAATCATGACAACTCATAAGGATGTTTAATTTATTCAGTTTAAGATAATGGATTTTCTGAATTTCGCACATCTCTTCTTATTTAACTGCTTCTGTTAGAGAAAATTTCTGAAGGAGATTCGTACTTTATTACCTGCTTTCATTCCATTGCTCTATACTTTAGCAAACAAATGCTACTTCATACCCTTATGGCATGCCAAATGTGTCTTCTTATCTCTTCCTGAAACTCCTGCCTTCTATTTCTCTTGAATTTAAGAGCCTGTGCCCTTAAACATGTATCTTGTAACAATTCTGTCATTTCTCTAACTTGTATTGTAAAAGCATAAAATTCTTATTTACTCAAACTGAGATTCCCATCTCAACTGTGTGGGAATGACAGGTTGCAATTTACCTACAGGTTCACAAACCAATAATCGGACTGAGCTTATGTTGTGTGATTTTTCTCCAGGTGGACTTTTTAGTGTTTGTATCTTACAGATGCCAGGGATAAATCACTCAGTGCCCATAAAAGTCATGCTGGGAAGTTGGAAAACAATACTTCAGTCTTCAAAGAAGGTCTCACGTGGACCAAGCCAACCGTTGCATGTTCTCTTTGACAAATAAGCCGAAGGAGGGGTGACATTGACTTGAGCTGAACTCCAACTACAGCTGTCTAATTTTTTTAGAGTTAGAGGGATAATGAGAGAGAGAGAGAGAGAGAGAGAGAGAAAGAATCAATTTTAATTAATTTTTCATGTGGTTTCTTTGCTCTAACACTTCATTGTGTATGTGGTGCTAGGGTTCAAACACATGTCCTCACGCATGCCAGGCAAGCACCATAACTGCAGAGCCACCACTCCAGCCACTGTCTCTGTCTTTTTTAAGCCACTGTGTTTTGTCATAACAATGCTGATCACCACGAATGCTGCACAGCTTTGCTTGTGCTTACACAAAGTGGTTCCAGATGCCTATGACCTACAAGGACAAGGCCAGAGTGAAAGCAGACACAAAAAATTCCATAAAAAACCCTCAATTCATGTTTGTGTAATATATGTGCATCCATGTGTTTATATACATGTGCACATTAGATATATGGACACAGACATATATATGTGGCTATAAAAGTGGTGGCTCAGCAGTTACAGCTCTTGCCTGGCATGCAGGAGGACCTGGGTTCAAACCCCAGCACCATATACACAACTGAGTTTCAGAAAAACAAAGACCCATCCAGATGAAAAAATAATAAAATTGATTCTCTCTTTTTTTCTCTCCTGTTTCTCTTTCTCTCTTCAAAAAGAAAAAAAAATACACAAACACACACACACACACACACACACACAGGTGTTTATATTTTTAGAAGCTCATGGTCTCCTCTTTCCCTATCTGCCTGTAGATCATTTGTCTCTGTTATAATTTACTGGGCTGGGCAGGGAAAAGTACCTTGACATCAAGTGGTCTTTCTTTTATAAGTACAGGCTACTGCTTTCATGTTCTTTGAAGATTCATTCAACTAACTCCCTAGTTTTCCCCTTCATGTATACTACCTTGAATGACCCCAGTAGCCACAATGGAGTAAAAATTAATGTGGTACACTTTACTATTGTTCATTGAAGTCTGTCTTCTCCACTTCCAAATACACAGTTACGCTTCTCAAAATCCTTGAACTTGGGGCTGGAGCAGTGGCTCGGTGGTTACTGCACTTGCCTGGCATGTGCAAGTATGCCAGTTCAAACCCTAGCACCACATACACAATGAGGTCTCAGAGCAATGAAAGCTACATAAAAAACTAAATAAAAATTGTTTCTCTCTTTCTCTCTCTCTCTCTCACTGTCCCTCTTTCTATTTAAAAAAAAAATCCTTGAACTTATTTGCCAAATATGATTGGTTTAACCAATACGGTAAAAGCAAAAGAGACATTGGTTGATTATGGATAGAAATACCAACCATGGGTGCTTGATTCTCCAGCCCCTGTTCTCCTGAGAGCAGTATGTGGGAGTATGCATTGACATGGATGCCATAGAATAAAGGAGGCCGAAATGCTGGACCAAAATGGAAAATAGCTCCTCAGAGAGTTGTCTGCAGAGAACTTAGCAAGGAGGAGTTGTATGAGAATTGGAAGTGATTTGTTATCACAGAAAACTAAATCTTTTTTGTGCATACACTGTCTTTGATGGGGCAGAAGAGGACAAAGCTGTACATACTTACATGTTAATATTCTTCATATGTTCATTTTCTCATTGAATCAACAAAGCAATCCTATAAGTTGGTGCCACCTTTATGTCTGTTTTGTACATAAGCATACAATGGTCCAGAGAACTAAAGAGGGCACATAGCTCCTAAGGTGGCAGAGCTAGGGAGTAAACCCAGCTCAGAGCCCATGCTTTTGTGTTTTGCACTCCTTTGCTCAGGTAGTACTTGTTTACCTGCCAGGTGAGGCATTGAACTCTTATTGACATCACAATTATCCCACATATGATGAGCACCAGTTGTGTTTATGGTCTTGTCGCAGATGATTATGTACCAAATTTAACCACAGAAGAGGTGTTTTTTCCTGATTTAATGAAACAAATTTTCTGCTGATTGTCATGTAAGAGAATTGGATAGAAACAAGAGCAATTGGCCTACTGTTAACGAATACTGAATGTACTCTTAAACGTTTGTGTAAAAGGTAGATATCATGTTAAATGCTCTAACTACATATAAACAAAACAAGATAAAAATGAGAGCAATTGTTTTGATGACAAAACACATATAGAGATGCAAAAGCATGCATATTATCATGACATAACTCCTGGTGAGTCGAATAGTGAATAGATAATATTTGTTCAATGTTTATCATATATATTATGATTACTTCTCATATGATTATTTCCAATGGGGAAACAATCTAATTCATGATTTAAATTCACTCCAGTGGATAACTAATCTGTTAAAGGCACTTTTAATCAAATCAATGTAAAATGACATTGTTTCCTTAGGAATCAGGAATCTTCAAATGAACTGCATCATTTCAGTTCCCTTTCCTAATTGATTGGTTCAGTGGACATTTTCAGGTTCCTTGGCCGAACTATGGCAGTGATCCATTCTTCTGACCTCTCTCTCAGCTGCCTTTAGAAGTAATAACTTTCTCTTCAAACTACTCTAAGTCTTGTAGTAGCTACACGTCACAAAGTTTTATGAAACATCAAGTTCTTGGTCCTGAAATAAAAATCTAGTTACATTCACTGTGAGTGCCTTCCTTGAGCAGGGCAGAATTGGAACTTTCCGTTTTCCTCTGTTCAAATAACTACCAGGTCACACAAAGGCCAGAGAGAAATCAACAGAAATAGTTGCTGCTCAATACTTCGGTGGCTCCAGCTATTGCAGTTAGAAAGGAAAAGCATGAATTTCCCTGATACAAGAGACTTATTTTTTAGTTTTTCCTATGTCTGCCATATTCAGGATGTGGTGATTCAAAAAAATAAATAAATAAATGCAATTTACGTGTTGGTTTTAAAAGTTGACTCCAAATCTAAGTATTCTCACAGAATGTTCTATCTTTTCTAAATTGTATGAGATTTAGATGCAGATGTATGGGACTATAATCCATGACCCCTGACCTCCTGATACAGTACTGCAGTTGGTAAAAATTAAAGAAAAATACAAGCATTGGATATGATTGTAGTTCCTGACAAAGTAAGTTATTATAAACTTGAATTAAACTTTAAAGTGCATCAGAACAACCTATTAAAATTGACAGAAATTATGAATGTTCTACAGAACATAAGAACATATGTATTCTTACATAGCAAGAAAAATACACATTTTCATGATTTCATGGTGCTTTCTCTCTAATATATATAGGCTACTTAAGTTGTTTAAAATATAAACAATTTGTGAGCATGAAGTAACACAGTAGCATGACTACCTGATACAAAGAGGAATTCAATGGCTTCACGTTGCACCCCCTAACTTTCTCTTACTGCTTTTCCACATAACATGGACTCAGCTTCATTAGTTGGTTGAGTGGAGGAGTCAACGAGGAGTTGATGCCTGGCCCTAAAACGGTGAGGTCTTCTAAATTCAGGTAGTTCCAGGTCCTTGTCTGCCTTTGCCATCACAGAAAGGACCTAAAGCTGAGTGTGGAATATTGTGATCATAGAAACATGGTGAAACAGACATGTACTGCAGCAAAAGCCATATCCTTAAATCACCAACAGTTATGCAGGTAGAATTGTAATCTCAAAGTCCTCAAGGAACTGAATTTTAAGAAAGACAAAACCTTATGTGACATTTGGCATCCATACAAATGGATTGGTGTGTATGTGTGTATGTGTGTGTGTAGGGATTAAACCCTTGAGAGCCTTGCACACACCAGCATGCAAGAATTATACCACTGAGCTACATCTCTATCATTAAAACTTTTAAAAATATGATGTTAACAAACTGTTACCAAGAATCACTTTTTAATTCAGACTTTGATATATACTCTGGTAGTATACTGGGGTATAAAACCTACCCCCAAACTAAGTGGTTTAATATAAGAACAGCTGTTCACTTGAGTTTGTAATTTGTTATTTCCAATTAAACAAATGATGGAAATTTTAATTTAGGCAAAATTAGATGTGGTTGGTTCGTCTCTGTTCTAAGTGGCATCACCTGGGGTAATGTAAATAAGGCTGACAGAATCATATTGAAGCGAGGTTACTCAGTGGTGAATATTTTATTGCTGGCTGTCAGTTCAGTTGGACCTGTTAGCTATAGGTCTTGGTTCTTCCTCATTGAGACCTGTCCATACGATTGCGCAGGCTTCCCTTCAGCATATGGGAGAAAGAAGAAACTGGTAATCTTCTCAAAAAATAGGCTCAAACTGGATATAATTTTAGCTGTATTTTATTGGTCAAACCAAGCCAAGACTAACCCATTTTCAAGAATGGAAAGTAATGAATAGAGTCCCCTGGATAACAGACTGAAACCTACGTGTAGGAAAGGGATGGACCGTGAGTGGCCTTATTTGCATAATTGACAAAGTATTTGACAAATTACTTTTTTTGTGCGTGTTATTTGACCACAATTGACAAAGAAACGTGTCTGAAAACAAGAATGAGTGACATTAAAGAATTTGATATTTGGTTAATATAGTCTTCTGTGTTCATTTCAGAGCTTGTAGAGACTACTTCTCCATCTTTGAATAATCAATTTCTTCTTTGTAAATGTCAGTTACACAGTGACTATTTGAAACACAGAGAAGGCTGATTTCTATCACAAAAGTCTGCAGACACAGCGACACAACTAGTTTGGAATGGGGCACTTGAAACCACAGCACAGCTCTGCATCAATACCTCCTGATTTGATAGTGCTCAGGAATGCTTGAAAATCTGACTAGATTTCTAGATTTTGATATTTCTCAAAATGACCATAACTAACATTAAGTACATTATTTTACTACTGATTGAAAAGAAATTAACATTCAAAATATGAAATACAGTATATGAAACACAAAATAACTGAGTTGGTCAGATTTTTAACTCAGAATACAGAAATAAATGCTTGCATGCACAAAAGTAAGTACCTTTTTGCCTAAGACCTTTAGAGAATTTCATCTAAGATGACAGCTTATCTCTAGACAAAACTGAAATGAGCAGAATGAAATGAACTGAATGAGGCTAGTGGTCTCAGCATCAAATTGGGGATTTCCAGCCTGGTATAACACAGTTACAGAACTCGAGAGGGTTGTATCCGGGCTTATCAATCTCAGTATTATTGACATTTTGAGGCAGGATAATTCTTTCTTGTAGGGGGATGTTCTGTGCATTGTCGTATGCTTAAGAACATTCCTGGCCTCCACCCAATAATTATAAATAGCTCTCACTGATTGTGACAATCAAAGATGTCTCCAGACTTTGCTAAATATCTACTGGGGTTAAGAATGCCCTTGACTGAAAACCACTGGGTCTTAAGACCCAGTGGCCCCCCCCCCCCAGGCACCATTCTTGCTAGTGTTCCTTTGTCCACCTTGTCATAATTGGAGGTATCTTCATGAACTGTGTTTGTGTTCCATGAAAAAAGGGTCCCTTCAACTTAGAATGTGAATTGTGACTCAGGAAATACAAATGAATATGTTCACTTGGTTTTTAATGTGTTTTCTCCCTGTGCTGTTTGTGGAGATTCCCAATCAGTGACTTTTTAATTGAAGAGTTTAAAGAAAGAAATTCATAAAATAAAATTACAAGACAAGTCTTTATGTATCACAGCACTGAAAGAAATGATCATCTGTCAGACAGACATGAGTGGAACTAGAAGGTCTTTAGATAGTATATTGCTCAACTTATTTACAAACAAGGAAACAAGGCTTAGAGATTTTTTTGACTTAGCAAAATCTTCAGACTTAATCATAGACAGAATCAAAATTAGAAGCCAAAATATCCCAAGTTCAGATCAGCTCTATAATTACTACCTCCTTGTGCCTCCTAAGGAATCCCCCTTTTATTATCTCCAGGGTGCAGTGTTTTTACATAAACATATTTCTAGACAGGACCCTGTACCACTCAGGGGACAACAGAGTGGAGCTGAAGGAAGAGAAGAGGTAGGAAGAAATGCTTGTTTCAAGGAAATTTCAATTCTGTGGAGTCAGTTGTGGGAAGGGTTTAACAGTAGTTATAAACACTAACATAGATGTTTTGTTGTTTCCAGTGTTTGGCTGCAGCTAAGTATGAAACCATCTTTTCCTGTGCTCTTCCTCTGCCAATATCCCTGAGGGATAATTTGGTGCTAACACTAGGCTTTTGGAAATATGATTAATCTACTTATTTAAAACAGGCAAAGTTAGTTCCAGAGTTATTCCCTAGGATGATATTTCACCACAGTTTGAATATATTTTGACTGATTTCCCAGAAAAACTATGTCTGAGGGGTGAGCTGAAAGGAAGGGAGAGGAGCAATCTACCTGTGGCGATGGGGAGAAGCATATAGGAAGTGGCTCCTTGAAGTTTCCGAGCCAGCACTTTTCTTCTCCCAGTTTCTACTGTTCCTGCTTTTGAGATTTTTCTCTGTACTTTCCTGTCAAAAAATTTCTCCTTTGAGAGAAATTTAGGGTAAACCTTTTTGTAAAATTTTTTAAATATCTAATTGGATAATCATTACACAATGTATGCATGTGTCATATTACCATATTGTATACCTTGAATTTAATTGACAATGTATATGATATGATGATCTCTATGTACATTGTGTAATGATTACTATAATCAACTCTATTAACACATCCATCATCACCAACAATTACCACCGTGTGTGTTTGTGTGTTTTGAGTGCACTTAATATGTACTTGCTTATCAAATTTCAAGGAAGCAATGTGGTTTTATTAAAGCAACCATGCTGTACACAAGAACTTACTTATCTTGTAACCAAATTTTTAAACTTCTGACCAACAAGTCTTGTTTACCCTGTGACCCAGCCCCCAGAAACCACCATTCCACATTCTCCTCCTACCAGTTTGACTTTTTAAGATTCCACATGTAAGAAAATTATGGAGTATTTGCTTTTCTCTCTGTTTCTGATATATTTTGTTTAATGCCTTTTATGTTCATCTGTGTTGCTGGAGATGCAATTTTTACTTCTTATCTTGGACTGAATAATATGCCACTTGTGTGTGTGTGTGTGTGTGTGTGTGTGTGTGTGTGTGTGTTTATCCCACAGTTTCTTTATCCATTCATCCATCAACAAATAGGTTAACTTCTGAATAATGCTGTTATGAGCTTAGGGATGCAGATATCTTTCAGAGTTACTGATTCCATTTCCTCTGGATATAGACAAAGGTGAGGGATTTTGGATAGTATGATAATTTTAAATTTTTAATATTTTGAGGAGCCTCCGTACTATTTTCCATAATGACTGTGCCAACTTACATTTCTACCAACAGTGTAAAAGGATTTCCTCTTCTTCACATCTTTTCTGATATTGGCTGTCTCTTGTCATTTTGAAAATAGCCACCCTAAATTATGTAAAGTGATATTGTGGTGTTTTTTATTTATTTTAAAAGAGAGGGACAGTCAGAGAGAGAGAGAGAGAGAGAGAAAATCAGTTTTATTTAGTTTTTCATGCGGCTTTCATTGCTCCCACACTTCATTGTGTACATGGCGCTGGGTTTCAAACTTGCATTCTCACGTATGCCAGACAAACGACATAGCCATTGAGCCACCGCTCCAGCCCTGATATAATGGTTTTGACTTGCATTTCCCTGATAGTGAATTAGTGAGAACTGTTTAACATATCTGTTGGTCATTTGTATGTCTTTTTCTCAGATATGTCTACTTAGGATCTATGCCTTGACTTAATTGATCATATTATGCATCTTTATGGGATACAGCATGATCTTTCACTACATTTATACATAATATATCAATCGAGTCAGGTATTTAGGTTATTATCTCTAATGTTTATCACTTCTTTGCAACTTTGAATTATATTATAGCAGTATGCTGACTATAATCACCCTTCTGTGTACTAGAAGACCAGAACTCATTATTGCTATCTGCTTTTGCACATTGTGTAATCAGTTCTTCCCTTCTTTCTCCCTCCTCTTTCTTCCTCCATCCATCTTTCTTCCTCCAATCCTTTCTTACTTTTTTCCTTCCTTCCTTTCTTCTGTCTCTCTCTCTCTCTTAGTGTTATGTGAGTTCCCTATATGTTGTATAGTTACCCCTGATCAGGTGCATGTTCACATTTCATATGCATTATTTTAATTGTTATTTATTTCCTGTTTTGTACAGAAACTTTTAAGTTAGTTTGATGCAGTCAAATATTCTAGTGGTTATTATTTCTTTTCTACTGCTGACTTTGGGCTTAATCCATCCTTCTTTTACTTGATTCCTTGAGGTATGAAGTAGGTTGTTGTTTAAGATTTTTCTTTTTCTCTTAATGTTGACATTTATCACTACAAACTTCCCTCTTAGGACTGCTTTTGGCATACCATAAGTTTTGGCATATTGTAATTCCATTTTCACTTGACTCAAGAAACATTTTGATTTTCCTTTGGATTTCTTCTTTGACACCTTTGTTGCTCAGGTGCATGTTGTTTAACTTGCACATCTTTGTGAATTTTTCAAAATTCTTCCCATTGTTGACTTCTAATTTTGTTATGGTCCAAAAAGTAATTGATAGGATTTCAATCTTAAATTTGTTAAGACTTGCTTTATGGCCTAAAAAATGACCTATGATGGAGAATATTCCATGTGCATTTGAAAAGAGGCTACTGCATTCTGCTCTGTTGGAGGGAATGTTCTATGTATGTTTATTGGGTCCATTTGATCCATAGTGTTATCCAAGTCCACTTGTTCTCCTATGGATTTTCTATATGGATTATCCATTCATTGTTGGAAGTAGGTCCCTTCCTATTATTATATTGCTATCAACTTTCCCTTTTAGTCCTGTTAAAAATATTTTGTATTTAGTTGCTCCAATGTTAGATATATATAGATATACAGTCATATCCTCTTGATAAACTGACCCCTTTGTCATTATGTACAAATCTTTGTTTATTGTGATAGATTTTAACTGAAAGTGTATTTTTTCTATGTATAGCCATGCCTGTTCTTGTTTGGTTACCATTTGCACAGAATATCTGTATTCAGTCCTTCACTTACAGCGTATATATGTTTTCAAGGCTACTTTGAGTTTCTTGCAGGCCGTTTGCTATTTGATATTATTTTTATTTTCCATGCAGCCATTTTGTGTCTATTGGAGGTTATAATTTAATGGCTGTCCTTATTAACAGATAAGGACTTACTATTGCCATTTTGCAAATTATTTTCTGATTCATTTACTTCTTTCATTCCTTTCTTCTTCTCTTGCTACCTTCCTTTGTGATTAATAAGATCTTTTTGTAATGGTATGCCTTATTTTTTTAATTCTCTTTTTGTGAAATAGTCTTTTGAAATGATGGCTAAAACATACTAAAATAATAACATACACAAACATTTAGCATAGACTAACACATAAAGAAAAAAGTGGGAAAGCTGATATTTCCACATAGGAGGAGTGTGATACACCTAAACAATAGGCTACTCTATAGTTGTGAAAAGTAAGTTTTCAAAGAGTTAATCTAGATGATGCTCATAAAAATCTATGCATTGATCCTCCTTGGGTGATAATGAGGATTGGCAAAATTCTCCTTGTGGAAAGAATTCTTCATTTGGAAGGGCACTACTTGGCCTTTGGCCATTCTGCTACAGGGTCAATTTTGTGTTGTGGATAAAAAAATATAATAATTCTGACATCTATTCATCTATTTGAAAGAATTCCTTTGAATTTCCAAACTCAGCTCTTAAAATTTGTATATCCCTAGATTCTTTCTTAAAAAATCAGTGAGGGGTCTGGGAGAAGGGGAACAAAGGTGTTGGTCTGATCCTAAACCAGAAGGACTATCATTGTTCCTTACTGACTATTAGATATGGGGATAATTCATTGGAAATGGGGTTCTACAAAGCAGTTTAATGCTAAAATCTAGTAGCTATAACAAGAATATAAACTTGAGGTTTTAGAGGTTTATTATCTCTGCTACCTGTCAATCTCATAGATGACATTTTTATATAAAAAGATCAATCTATCAAACAGTATGTTTGACACATATGAAATATACCAAAGATGTGATAAGCCTAATTCAAAGAACTAATAGTGGTAATCTCTGAATATGGAAGGCATCAATAGTTTTTACATTTGTTCTCATTTTTTTCTACATTCTCCATAATTATCTGTTATCAAAACAATCAACTGTATGCAGGCTTACATATACAAATATGCCCACAGAGTAAAAAATAAGTGGAAATGCCATATATTTCAAATTCTTTGGGTATAAGTTTAAAAGTAAACTTTTAAATTTTAGCTCAAATATGTTAACAGTTTATTCTAGAAAATAATGCATTTTATTCTGTTTGAATATTAGTTTAGATCAGTGTTCACATGGTCATGATTTTATCCCAAGGATCCTTGTCCTTAGAATTTGCACAAAGCATGGCTCACTGTTTAGGGTTTGCCCAACAGTATACCTTCATTTGAAAGGTTGCTTGGTTCCTGCTCAGAGATGAGATGAGCAGCTCACTGAGCAAAGATAAAGATCTGTTTGCTTGGCTCAGCTCTCTCAGGGCAGACTATGCAGCAACTGGAAGCCAAACTGACAGGAGAGCCAATGTTTCTCCCAGTTTCTCACCTTGTTAAAGCCAAATGAGTTCTTTTCAGTCTGATTTGGAGGGTCTTGGTCACAGAAGGCAGCAGTCACATACAATGAGAGCAGATTAGGCTGGCTTATTGTAGGTGACAGATAATAGTCCTTGCATCACCTCCTTCAGGGCCTGGAGACATCAGTAGCCAGATTCTTAGAGTATATGGCTTTCCATCTCTAAACTCCTGCCCAGTCATTCTCTCCCTCCTCCCTTCAGAAAAGGGTCTCAGTTGAGGCACTATTATAATTCTGCACAATATCCTAACCATTTATTCTCCAGGTGAAGAGACAAAAACTGAAAGACATGAAAGAGGAGAATTGGACCTCTTCATATCTCCTCACTGAAAAATCATAGTCTGTTCCCAGAAATATATATCTACTAGTGTTAGATACTGTCCTGGCTGTTTACCAATTGTTCTTTCTGGTGCTCAAACACGTCAGGTTCCCTAGCTTAGCTCCAGATCCACAGGGCTTCCAGATCCATGGGAGGCTGAAGTGGTATGAGCACCGCTCTGAGCATGCAAATGCCACTCCAGCCTCCAGAGGAGACTCCGAAGCATCACTGACCTGACTCATATCAGTCAGTACTAGTGAGATCACTACTGGAGGCACACTTTAATAACCCAGGAGACCTCAATTTAGTGGTCTTCCGTTGATGTTCATTGTGACTTGAATTCCAGAAATATAAAGATGGAAAACACTTCCTTGTAGGCAGAATTCTGAGACGCCCCCCCAAAATCCTGTCCCCTGACATACATCCTTATATAATTCACTGTCACTGAATATGGCTAAACCTGTGAATAGGATGAATTATCACCCCTGTGATAATGTCACAAATCCACTTGTCTCAATGGGACTGACAAATTCCAGTTAACACTGGAAAAGTCCTAGATCTTTATGGAATAAAAGAGACATTTAAGTCATAAGAATGTGAGAGGGCTCAGTGAGGGTCATGTGATAAAGGATGTAGAATATACACTATTAATTTGGAGTGACCCCTGACTATCAAGAAGAAGGGTCAGTTCAAAAGTTGTGAGGATCTGTGTACCTTGCCCCCCTCCAGCCTGTGTGAACATGGAAGAAGGCTCCAGGCATCAGACTCCAGATTAGCTGCCTCCTTGTCAATCTGGTAAGACCCAGCTAAAGCACATGCAGGTTCCTGACCCATGGAAATAGTAATATCACAAATTTGTGTTGTTTTAACTGCTGATTTGTGGTAGATTGACAGAGTAATAGAACACTAATACATAACTCATAGTTCATTTAGATTGTGATTCTGACAACACCCACAAAAATGATGATGCAACTTCTTATGCATAGCCATAGTGTGAATTTGACCTCTGTCCCCAAATTCATGTATCGGAATCCCATCCTCAAAGTGTGGCATTAGGGGGTTATTAGGTCATGAGCACAAAAATCCTAGGAATGAGAACAGTGCCCCTCTTAATGACCCCTGCGAGTACCAGGACCCTTCCACATGTGAGAAACACAGCTAGATGGTGCCATCATTAAAAGATGGTCCTCCCTAGACATGGGATCTGCCAGTGCCTTGATCTTGGCCTTTGCAATCTCCATAACCATAAATAACATGTTTCTATGGTTTATAAACTAGTTTATGGTACTTTTGCTATAAGAGCCTTAATGTATTAAAACATACACCATTAATATCAGGGAATTCATTCTCTTTCAAAGTAGTTCATTACATTTTTGCAAAGATTGTAGTTATTAGGCATTATTTCTTCTAATATTAAGTTTAGTATTAAGTTTTAGTATTAAATGGAAATCTTCTCCATAAATTTTACTCGTTGGTCTTAGATCTATATTTTGAAGTGACATTAAAATCATTTCTAAGCTTCAATTATGTGTATTTCAATGATCTAATGACAACTATCACTATCTACCTAAGTTTATTGTTCTCTGTTTAAAAATCTGAACTCCTGGATGGCTTTCATGTGATGTTTTTTTCTAGGTATTTCACTTCAATTTTTCAGATACTTCTAAACAGAGAGTCTAGAACATTGCTCAAGTTATGGTGTTGTAAGTACGGATCCTGAGCTTTCATTACCTCCTTTTTTTTCCTGAGTATGTAGCAAATAATGATGTAATTTATGTGTTTACCTCAGGTTAGTTGCCCTGGGAACCAGATCCCAGCACTGTTCCACTTGTAAAGAGTTGAGTGGGAAGGGATCCTAGGAACAGCAACTGTGAGTACTGAGGGAAGCAGAGTTAGGCAGAGGAAATGTCAGTGTGCATGCAGGTGCAACAGAAGCTTCAGCTTACTCCACAGGGTGCTCTAGAGCTCTGATGGCTCTTCTGAATTGACCCAATTGAGGCAATTAGACTGGGCCTTTGTACCTTCACTTCAACCAATCATCTATGACGCCTGCTCCTGGGAGGAAATGGAAGCATGCATGATGCCAACAGCTTCAGCTGAGGTCAATTTTCAATCTGTTCTCTTGGCTGACAACACCCCTGGCAGTTGGGGAAGGAGTTTCTTGGGGGATCTGGGTGGCACCCAACGGCTGTCATTATAGTCTATTTATTATGCCACTAATATCCACTTGTGGCATATAAAATGACCATCCCATTAGGGAACAGAGGATGGATTGTGGTTTGTGGATGGCTTGGCTAGGTATGTTGGTACAAGCCAAAATCCTCTAGGATTGTAGTTGGTTCCACTTCCTGGGGAAATATAGAGGTTTAGTGGTACAAATTGAAGACTCCTGCTACTGAAGCTCATCTCAGAGATGCAATTCTTGCTCTTTTTCATTCTCTTTTATTAACCAATTTAGTGTTTCCATACTGTAACCACCACTGTTTATCTGGGTGGATTTTTGATAAGGTGACTCAAACCCTCATCACTGAAGGATTGGATGCCATAGTTACCACACCTTCTCAGAACATGCTTGCTTCAGTTGTCCATTTACTGATTGAATTGGGCAGAGATTGAATTGGGCAAGAGATGCCCTAGCAATTACCTGGATTCCTTACCTCCACTATGGAACAGAAGACCCATCTCCTCCTTATGTTTAGGTATATTAATCCTGACAGAACATTAACCCTTTCTGACTAGTTTCTTGGTACCAGGAACCTGAACTAATGAGGTGGCAGACTTAGCTTAAAGTTTGACTCTTTAATAACTCCATGTGTCCCCTGGTAGAAGTATTTCCTTTTAAGAACTGAGACTTCTGCAGACACAGAGCCAAGAATTGTTGGGAGAAAAAGTAATCAAACAAAATTCTCTAAGTGGATCACTAGTAATAAAGGTAAGCAGGACAACTACTTCTATCTCTCGGTTTCACTTACTGGGGACTTAGCATCTTACGATGTAGTTGAATTAGTGCCAGTGCTCTTTTCCTCTGATTGGATATCATGGAGTATCAGAATCCAGATGGCACTTCATCTGTGCCTTCAAAAGGACATTTGAGTTCACCATCATGAGGCCATTTTTAAGAGCTGTATATGTGATAGGATTAGTGATAGTCAGAGTCTTATACCCACTGCCATGCACACATCTTTTACTATAAATCAGTGTCCTTAAGTATATAAGATCCCGCTTCAGTGAATCAAAACTCTAAATCTTCAGATAAATTGGCTAAATGAGCCCTTTTGAACATGCATGCCAAGAATATTTGTCAGATATGCTCAAGATGAAATGCTGACCCTTCTAGTGACTCCACAGAATTGAAGCACTTTAATGTAATGAACTTGCCAATAAAGGACTAGTTGGGATCCTCATAAGATGGTACCATATTAGGACTGAGCATTGGTATTGTTTGTTCTGGCAGTGGCAGCAACTAGAAAGGTCTTTGTGTCTCTGTGTTCCACGCACAACTTCCCTTTAATCACTAAAGTGTTTGCATTATTGTACCATGGTACAAACATTAAATTGGCTGATGATGGTGGTAGGTTGAAATGAACTGTTATTAAGTCAGGATGGATCATGAGCCTCTTCCCTAATGGATAAATTCTTGTGGCCATTAATATGTAATATGAATATCTTAATCCTTTGTGCCTGTTTTCATAGGATATTCACACATCCCTTTTGGAGCTTCCTTGTCATGATTTTTGTCCATCTAATCTTCAGATTAACCATTCATTACTGTTAATGAGTCAGCATGAACTTTTCTGTCTAAAGAACAAGGGTGATCAAATTCACTGGTTGAAGACTTATCTGTTAGATAAATTTCCTTCTACCACTATCCTTCAGCAACAGATAGTATAACAGCAACTCATTTCATAGACCTAGCCAACTCATTCATAAGCCAGTCTTAAAGAAATTATATTTTATAAATGACTCCTGTGAATTGGTGGTAGATGTCACAAGGATTAGAAATACCTGCATGTGGAGATTACTTATATCCTTTGGCTTTGTTCAGGCCAATTTCCAAAAATATGTCTTCCATGTTTTGAATTTCTATTGTATCTAAACTTCTGACTTGGTAGATTTGAGATAGATGAACTCATGGTGGTCAATCTGGCTCCATAGTTATTTGTGTCCCATTATTAATTACTCTGCCTCTCCCAAGGCCTAATAGCATGTCAGAAGCTATTTTTAAAATTATGAAACCCTGGCACAGCTTTCCTTTTGAAAGGGTTCTATGTTTTCATTCTGCTGGTAAACTTTACCATATATGCCAAAAAGCATCTCCCACCACAGATATATCTAATGCTACTGGTCTGCCAGGTTGTATAGGCCAAGAAGTAGGGCTGCTTATACCACAGCCAAGACCTACATCAAAAGCCTTCCCTGGACTTGACCCAAAGCTGGCAGCCATCTGTGTCACTCAAAATTAGCCAGAGCTGTATTCCTAGAGTGAAATATGCTGGTTCCAGAACTCAAAGAAGCCAAATAGGCGCTGAGCTTCTTTTTAAATCATGAAAAATTTGAAATGCAATCATTTGCCTTTTACTTTGAGTGGTAATTCCTAGTAGGTCTCTAATTACTTTGCCCTTAAAACATCTACTGATGTGAAAGGGCTTTGAATCTTAGTAAGGTTTATTTCTGACAAGCTGAAGCTTATGTATCTTACTTAGACCAGCAACAATTTTGCTACTTCTTGCTCATCCAGTTTGGTTAATATGATGTCATAGGTACAAGGACCAAAACAATTTTCTGTTGGAAATCTATAATCTGAAAGAGTTCTCCCAAATTCACGTGCTAGAAACTTAGTTCCCAATGCAACTGTGTTGAGAGGGTCACAGAATGGGAGTGGCATTAGGACTTGGGCATCCTTACAAGGGCTTGCAGACATGGGTTAGCCCTCTCACAGTCTCTTACATCTCCATTTTGCCTTTCTATCTTCTGCCTGATGAGAACAAACCCAGAAAGCCATCATTAGATACCAGTGCCTTGATCTTGGACTTCACAGCCTCCAAAACTGTGAGGGAATAAATTTCAGTTCTTTATGAAATACTCAGTCTGTTTTACCCTATTATGTCTGCACAAAATGGACTGAAGCAACGTTCAAAAAGTGTAGGTCCCTTAGAACTGTATTATTCAGACAGCAAGAGAAGTAACAAAGATAAAGGTAATACTAAAGTGTAAAATGTAAATCTCAAATGCAAATTGCTTTAGCTCCTCCTTCCTGATTGGGATGAAAAAGATCTCACTTACCATATACTAGTCACGTACCAAGCAGTTAACACCATTTTAATCTTCTCTACTGAAGATTTCACAACTGGCAGTTGAAGTTGTGTGCACAAAGGATGAATTTTAGAAAATCCATTGTTCTCTTCCAAAGTGTTTTTGCTATATGCCAGACTGGTGAATTAAATGGATATATGGTGTATAATACCACCCAGAAAATTCTTTATGTCTCCAAGAATGGCATTACTCCCAGCCATTCAGCCAAGAACAAACTGTTGTTTTTTTACTAAACAATCTGGGTTGATATCTGGGTCTAAGGATGGGCTGAAGGCAAAGATCTGGGCAACAGATCATGATATTTCATTGAAGTGAATGCCTTAAACTTCCTCATCTTTCACTTTTCTTTTCTTTAGAATGAGTAAATTAAAGGATACACTTTTGGGCAACCACATAGTTTGCTTCATGTTCCCCTCCTTTCTGTGGGCCAGTTTACACTGGTTGTCATTCTGAGCATGGTACTCGTGGATATCTTTGTTTCTTCTTAACTTCCTTGATGATAGCTATCATTGCCTGACTTCTATTCTTTTGAGATGCTTCATTCCCAGTGCTATCAGAGACACCTTTTGGTATCATCATCCTTAACTTATAGGAGGACAAAGGCATGCCTGAGCTGCTGGATGATTCCGTCCTTTTTATTTTCTAAAACAGAATGAATTTGGGATGTGATTTTAGGTTATAGCCAAAAGGACCTGTTGATGAATTTGACATGAAAAGTGGGGGGTGGGGAAAGAGGTCTAATGAATGGCTTCCAGATTTGAGGCTTAGTCAATGAAAAGCACGATGTTACCATTTATCACTGTGAAAAACGGCAAGAAGAGCGGGCTTTGTGGAAGGAGGTCTTGGAAGAGCATGGAAATTTTTTATATAAATTTTTTTTTGTCTTGAAGGTAGAACTTTGCATATAACCTGTTACATTTCAGTAGTTTATTTTTGGTCTCCCTGGTTATGATATAAGGGAAGTAATCATCTGTCTCTAATTAGAACTTATTTACCAGGGTCTGAGTCAGAATCACACAAGCATCTGATGTGGTAAAGCATGAGGGAAAGGAGAAAGGTTTGTGATTTACATTCTTCCATACCTTCTCATTTCTCTATATTCTACAAAAATTTGATTCTTGGGCTTCTGGAAACAGCTGCCTTTCAGAAGTTAATATCTGCATGGGGAATCATTTTAAGTTGGAGGAAGAAGGTGCCACCATTTTCATTGTAAATCAAGGATTTTCAAGGAAATTTGATAAGATATATCCCTGAAGAGAGCACTAAACTGGAAATGTGTCTGATATTATTCAGAGGCTAGAAAATCCGATCTTCTCTACTTGATTCTTGAATGGGGTAGACGGTTCTCTTTACCGTATTGCAGCATCTTTCCTGAAAGAATTAACCATCCAGTTCAAAATGGATGGTCAGAAAGCTTTCCTCATACTTTGATTGTGTGGGAGCCTGAGCCAGCTACCTTATTAAAAGCCTGACTTTTAGATAGAGTACATTTTGTTGAAGAATGAGAAATGGTTACACTATTTTACAAATGGGAAGGAGGAAGAGAGGTAAAGTTTTTTCTTTTTGTTTTGCTTTGTTTGTAGTAGGTTTTTAAAAATTGCATTCAAAACTACCATCAAGACTGTAAAGGGGGTGCTGGCAAATTTGGGGGGCAATTATCTGCCCTGTGACAGAACAATATAGCAAAGACTGACTCTGGTAACACCTATATACACTGACATGCTGATGAAATATTGCAATCAGATTGAAAAATAAGATCCTATAGAAAGGAGTGATTTTTAATGATTCAGTTTTCCACTTCTAAAAGTTTCATTTGAGCCCATTTATTACACAGGAAAGACCCGTTGCTGGAAGCCTTTCCAGTCTCCCTTTGCATTTTCTCAGAAAAAAATGTTGACAACAACCTCAGATAAATTTCTAATTTCTATTCAAGAAGTATTGATTTATAAAGAATATTTAATGTTAATTTTCTGCAGGCAAAGTTCTTTTGCAGGGAACTGGACATTTGAATTTCAAACTTCTCTGACACTTTGAATTTTTTTTTAGTTGGTGGTTTCTTTCATTATTTGATGATGCTTTATTTTCCAAATTTTATTGATTCAAAATAGTTACACAAAACATTAGGATTTATTTTGACATAATCATAAATCCAGGGGGTATGGTTTGCACCAATTAAATCCTCGGTACTTCCCCTTACCTTCCTTTTCTTCCCTCCCCCTGTTCCTGTTCCTCTACTTTACTGATCTATTTATTTACATTTCTTTTGAAAAGTTAGTGTCTTGTGGATACATGTAGTGATGAGATTCACTGTATTATATTCATATGTATATATTGGAAAGTTAGGTAAGATTCATTTCATTGTTTTTCCCTTATCCCATCCATCCTCCTTCTCCTTTCCCCCTTCTTCTATTCCCTTGATCTTTATTTATTTTGATGGATTTCACCCCCATTTCTTCTTTCTCTCTTCTCCCCACTAATTTTAGTCAAGCTTCCACATATCTGAAACAATATTCAATCCTTGACTTTTTGTGTCAGACTTATTTCCTTAGCATTATAGTCTCCATTTGCACCCATTTACCAGAAAGTGCCATGATTTCATTCCTTTCAATGGCTGAGTAATACTCCACTGTGTATATACACCACATTTTATTTATCCATTCATCTGTTGAATAGTTTCTAGGTTGGTTTCATAGTCTGACTATTGTGAATTGTACTGCTATAAACATTAATGTGGTTGCATCCATATAGTATGCTGATTTTAGATCTTTTGGATATATACTTAGGAGTTGGATACCTGGGTAATATGGCAGCTGCATTTCCATTTGTGAGGAATCTCCACACTGCTTTCCAGAGAGATTGCACTAATTTGTAATTCCACCAACAATGTATGAGTGTACCTTTTCCCACACAACCTAGACAACACTACTATTATGTGTATTCTTGATAATTGCCATTATGACTGGAGTGAGGTAAAATCTCAATGTGATTTTGATTTGCATTTCCCTAATTGCTAGAGAAGTTGAACATTTTTTTCATGTATTTGTTGGCAATTTTTATTTCTTCTTTTCTGATGTATCTGTATGGTTCTTTTGCCTGTTTATATGTTGAGTTATTTGTTTTTTTCGTGTTAAGTTTTTCGAGTTCCTTGTATATTCTGGATATTAATGCACTATATGAGGAGCTGGTGGCACAAATCTTCCATTATGTAATTCTCTATTCACACTGTATTTCCTTTGCTGTGCAAAGGAAATACTATGCTGTGCAAAGGAAAGCTATGTAGTTTGATGGCATCCTACCTATTGATTTTTAGTTATATTTCTTGTGCTTTAAGGGTCTTGTTAAGGAAGTGGATTTCTGTGCCAATATGATGGACTGTTTGGCCTATATTTTCTTCTAGTACTTGCAGAGTTTCTCCTCTAATTTCTAAGTCTAATTTCTAATCCACTTTGACTAGTTCACTATTGTACAGGGGCGAAAGGTAGGGGTCTAGCTTCATTCTTCTGTGTATGGATTTCTAGTTTTCCCAGCACCACTTCTTCTTTTTTTTTTAAAGAGAGAGAGGGACAATGAGAGTGAGAGAGAGAGAGAGAGAAGCAATCTTTATTTAGTTTTTCACATGACTGTCATTTCTGGGACACTTGGTGGTGCTGGGGTTTGAACTCGCATATTTGCACATGCCAGGCAAGTGCTGTAACCACCAAGCCACTGCTCCAGCCCTTAGCACCACTTCTTAAAAAGATTGTGTCCTTTCTCCAGTGTATGTTTTTGGCACCTTTGTGTAGTGTCACATAACTGTATTTATGTAACTGTGTCTTCTATTCTATTACATTGATCTTTCTGTTTAGTTTTTGTTATTACAGCTCTGTAGTATAGTTTCAGATCTGGTATTGTGATGCCTCCAGCATATCTCCATTCATTCAGAGTTGCTTTGGCTATTCTGAGTCTCCTATTTTTCCATTTGAATTTTAGTACTTTTTTTTCTAGTTATATGAAGAATGTCATTGGTGTTTTGATGGGAATTGCATGGAATCTGTGTAATGTTTTTGATTTATAATAATTCTGTATAATAATTTTAATGATACAGACTCTACCTATCCAAGAATACGTGAGGTCTGTCCATCTTCTAAGATCTTTAATTCCTTTCTTCAGTGTTTTACAGTTTTAATTGTGTGGGTCCTTCACATCCTTTGTTAGATTCATTATCATGTATTTTATTTATTTTTTGAGGTTATTGTGAGTTGGATAATTTTCCTAATATTTTTTCAGCAGATTCACTGTTGGACTATAGGAAAGCAACTGATTTATGTAAATTGATTTTGTATCCTACTACTTTACTAAATTTGTTTATTAGCTCTAGAACTCTTCTGGTGGAGTGTTTTGGGTCTTCAAAATATAGGATCGTGTTATAAGCAACCAGGAACAATTTGATCTCTTCTTTTCTTATTGTATTCCTTTAAATTTACTCTTTTTATATTTATTTATTAGAAGGATACAGAGATACAATTGAGGGGTAAACATTATCAAACATTCAAGAACCAATGTATATATACTTAGTTATCCAGGGCTAATGCCATATCATGGATGCCCAACTTGGGTTCCCCTTGTTGCTGTTTCACCCATAAGAACTCCTGAGTTAAATGGATATCTTGTGGAGGACAGAGATCTCCTTCTGAGATGATTCCCC
>PVKS010029444.1:0-25351 GCA_004027875.1 Aplodontia rufa | reverse complement strand
GTAAGACAGGCACTGTAACCACTGAGCCACCACTCCAGCCATATAATAGATCTTAATTTTGTTTCAATTTGTCTTTTTGAAAAATAAGTCTCTGGTGGGCAATAAGGTGTTATCATTTTTTTTTAAAGAGTGAACTATGGTGAGAGAGAGAGGCAGAGAGAATCAATTTTTATTGAGTTTTTCACATGGCTTTTGTTGCTCAGACACTTAGTTGTGTGCTGGCATTTGAACCTGTGTACTTGTGCAAGCTGGGCAAATGCCATAACTGCCGAGCCTCTGCTCCAGCCCCTGTTATCGTTTTTTTAAAGTCATTCTGTCACTGTCCTTTTTAGAAAGAATTCAACCATATATACTTTTCCTATAACAGATAACATGCCAGAATGGTTTAGTAATGGTGGGTCAGAGTCCAGCCAGACTCACCCAAGTCTGAGCTCCACCATTTACTAGGGATGTGACTTTATGACCTTGTCCAAGTACTCTGTGTCTTCTAAGTGTTCATGTTCTTTTTTTTTCCCCAGGGCCGAGGACTGAATCAGGGCCTTGCGCATGCTAGGCAAGTGCTCTACCACTGAGCTAAAGCTAAATCTCTAACCCCCTTCATTTTCTTATCTATTAAATGTGAAACAACTATTTCATAATTGGTATGAGAATTAAATGAAATTAAAATGTGAAAAGTCCCCATGGGCCTTTGTTGACAATTTGCTTCAGGTTTTCTGGAACCTAAAATATATTGCTTTCCAAAAGAAACCTCAATTTGTTTGGGTAGTTCTCAATTTGTTTGTAGTAATAGTTCCAATTCACTTAGTGTCACATCAATTTCCCTCATAACTTCTTTTCTTCTCCAGAGCATGAGGGGAAAGCTTTGGAAGTATTCTTTAAAATTTTATTTTTTTCCCTTGAGCAGCTCAATAATATCCTTCATCTTAAAGTGTATTTTTAACTTTTTTGTTGTAGGTGGACAGAATACCTTTATTTCCTTTATTTAATTTTATTTGGTGCTAAGAATCGAACCCAGTGCCTCACACGTGCTAGGCAAGCACTCTGCCACCGACCTCCAACCCCAGCCCTTAAAGTGTATTTGACATGTAGGTGGAAGGATTGTAGTTAGATTTTCTGTTAAACCCCACAGCCTTTCTAATGCATCAGGATTGCTAGCAGAAGAGGAGGCAATCACTTCTCTCCTTACTGTTACCATTAAAACAAAGCCACAAGAACAATGACCCTTTAGATATCTTGAAAAATCATGAAAGGTGCAGCAGGCAGTTTAGGGCCACTGAGGTTTTATTGAATTCTGGGATTTTTCCCCTTATAAATTAACTTGGCAATCTCTAGATATAAAAGCTTTCTGGATGATTAAGAGATGTATTGGGGTGGAGGGGGGGCTAGAGCGGTAGCTCAGTAGTTACAGTGATTGCCCGGCATGCACAAGTACACGGGTTCAAACCCCAGCAACCCACATACACAACTAAAGGCTTTCGTTGCTTCAACGAAAAACTCAATAAAAATTGATTCTCTCTGTCTCTCTCTCACTGTCCTTCTCTCTTAAAAAAAAAAAAGAGATGTATTGGGAAGGGGGGAGGGATAAGGGTGGGTAATTGGGGGATCTTGGGGGTAAATCTAGTTTTCAGAATTTATATATATATATATATTATATTATTTCATTAGAAGGTTGTTTGATTCTTCAACGAATAAATTTCTGAATAAAAAATAGAAAAGAAAAAAAATTTTAAAAAGAGATCTGGAAACAATGATGGAACCTAAGTCATATAAGAGACAGTCTAATAATGGTGCAGATTCGTTGTATAGTTGACCTAAGCCTGAAAGCTGATGGTATTAAACAGTGCTTTGTTGTTCTCACAAACATCTCTGGCATAACATCTTTCACTTCCCAGAGAAAATAGAGCTTTCAATGAGCAATTCAATTGTGGGTTTAGGCAGAACGTTTTCTGGGGACTGAGAATGAATATCCAGCATCATGCTTTTGCAGCGAAATCCATAATTGTGTGTTCCCAAGGGAAGAGATTCAAGAAGGGCATCTCAGAGGGAAATTTCAGCTCTTCTCTGGCTCAAGTATGAACACTGGAGCAAAAAAGTGGACACATAAAACGAAACAGAAAAGCTCTCCTGTTATACTCTGCGGGGCACTGGGAAAGCCTTTCCCTCCTTATATCTTGCCTCCACTCACCTTGATGCCAACAATTTCACTTCAGCATTGTTGTGTTAAGTATTGCCATTTTTAAAGGTTGTCATGAAGCTGGGTGTGGTGGTGCACACCTGTAATTGCAGTGCCTTGGGAGGCTAACACTGGAGGATAGCAAGTTCAAAGCCAGCCTCAGCAACTTGGAAAGGCCCTAAGCAACTTAGCAAGAATCTGATTGAAAACACAAAATATAAAAAGCACAGGGCTGGAGTGGTGGCTCTGCGGTTATGGTGCTTGCCTGGCATGTGCGAGGACACGAGTTGGAACCCCAGCACCATGAGCATAATGAAGTTTCAGAGCAACAAAAGCTGCATGAAAAACTAAATAAAATTGATTCTCTCTCTCTCTCTCTCTCTAAAAAAAATAAAAAGCACTTGGGATGTGGCTCAGTGGTTAAGTCCCTGAGTTCAATCCCGGGCACCAAAAAAAAAAAAAAAAAAAAAAAAAGCAAAGCATGTCACCTTGGTACCATAGGTACCAGTTGCCATTAAACTGCCAGTTCTTCCACATGAATGCTTTATCGGATCCTTTTGCCTCCCTTTCTGACCACAGAAGAAAGGTTTTGGTTGCTTTGGGAGGAAGGGTGGGCTGGGAATGCAGAGATGGCTGATACTTGCCCAATTCACATTTTCTCTCCAACCATATTGGACTCACCTGGTAGAAAGCTCCTCTGTACATTAACTGCTCCATTTTAAGGCTTCATGTTCCTGGAGCTTTGGGTCTCAGCAGGAGCCCCAGAGGTGTCTGCAGCAGTTGTTCTTTGTGGCAAGGTTGGCTTGAGGTCCTCAGGGAGCCCTGTGCTTAGGAGTACCTGCCATGATGCTGGCAGAGGTAGGTGGGAGGTGGCCCTCTGGTGGAGGATAAGAGATGGAAGTGCTCTTTCTGGAGCTGGATAATGTGCCTGAGTTCACCGCCAGGCCTTTTTAGCCCATGTGCAGCTTATGCATGAAGGAGCCCCTTACTCAAGGAAGAAGCAGCTCCTTTGGCCTTCCTTGAAGGTGCTTGCTCAGGAGCTGGGGAAATGCCACAGATAATGGAACATAAATATTCAAACTCCAAAGGGGAAGCGTGGAGTGCTGAGAAAGGGGACCACTGACTTCTGTATGTTATGTCATGTACATAAGGAAAAATACATGCCTGACTCTCAGTTAGTGGAGATGTTAGATGACTGTCAATAATGATGGCCATGTTTAGATGTAAATTCCTGGTGCAGCTTCAGCAACAACTCTTTTGTCCCAATTTCAAATCTCCTGCCCAAGCCCTGTTCTCACGAGAGAGCCAAGAGAGCTAATAAATTGCTCACTCCAGACCATGTGGTGCTGTTCTCTCTGGTCCCAGGAGCAGCCATCTTGTTACCTTTCCTAATAAAATCTCTTGTCTCAGCTACCAGGGGTCTCTTGCTGTGCAAGCTATCCAAAAGGAGGGGAGAAAGGAAATGGAGATACTGCTGAGAAAGGAGGGATTCCCCCTGTCCTGGCTCCTGAATAACAAAACAAACCTGGTGGGTTCCCTCCAGGTTCTTAAAACTGGGGACTTCTAGGGCCATTAGCCTGGCAGGGAGGACTTAAGGCTAAATCTTGAGTTGAGCCATTCCCCTCTTCAGTTCCGCTTTTAGTTCCTATCCTGGAACCACTTCCTCTCTTTACTATTCCTTCTCCTTTTAATATTCTGAGTTAAGTTGATTCTGTGGTCTATCTGTTGCTTTAGGAGAATGAACCTAGTAGCATTAGTTAAATCCAGATAAGATGTAATGCTTTACAATCTAATACTTTTTTTAGAGTTATAGTGGGAAGGGGAAGGGAGGGATAAGGGAGGGTAATTGGGGGAGCACTCCTGGGGATAATTGCAATATCCAGAATATGTACAAATTTTATATTATTTTGTTAAAATCTTGTAAGGTTGTTCAAAAATAAAATAAAAAATAAATAAATTTAAAAAAATGTAGGAAGTGACACCTTCAAGTGGCATCCTACCCAGTAGAATTACTTTTCTATGAATATGGTGAAGGCAGAGGAGACAACCAGGCCTCTAGGTCTAAGGCTCTGACCGGGGACTTTCAAGGCACAGGGCATGGGTCTCAGTGTTCCTAGTAAAGAGGGTCTTGGCTGAGAAACTTCAAAGCACAGCCCAGGAATTGCCATCTCTGGAAAGAGGGAACTGCTCGTTGTTTTCCAGCCTGTGGCTGTGTCCTGGGCTCTCTGCTACCCTCCAGAATGGTCTTCTCCAGCGTTTTGGAAAGAGCAGAATCACCCTTTCTGTCTACTCCCTTCAGTGTACACAATGATACTTTAGGCCGAGGCTGTGTTTGAATGAAATCCAAACAGCCTGCCCTGACTTAGATGAGAATTCAGACAAGCGGGAAAACTCTCAAAGCCTCACCTGTTTGTGGTTAATCTCTGCCAATCACAGCTCTCCACTATAAATGCAGTTACTGAGAATTAGAAAATCTAAACGGAGGGAAGAATCTCCTAATCCCCCTTTCCCAGGCCCAGAACCAAAGAGAGCCAAGCAGAAAAATGGCCTTTAATGGAGTCCAAGAGGCTCCTAAACAAATGTCAAGTTTAACGTTAATGTGTTTAGAAAAGTCACCTAAGATCATTCTTTTAAAATCTATTTTGTAAACTGCCAGCCAGCAAGCCTCCCAGGATCATTTGTAATTTAGTGAATCTCGCATATGAAAACTAACCCTCAGAGACCCCAGGCAGCGGAAAACATCCTCCCATTGATAAGTGAGAAAGAATTTTAGGATGAGGGCAGAATGTATTCAAAGGCAAATTAAGAGTTTGCGTGCAGAAACAAGACCAACGGGGTGGGGGGCTGATCAGGGAGTTTTCCATCCTCCCAGCCAGATCCTTAAGCACATCCCAGTGGGACCCAACAGGAGTTCCCAGGCCCAGTCTGCAGGCTGTTGTAGGAATCAATCGCCTTCTTGTTTGGTAAAGAGTGTAAGCCATTATTTACAATTGTCTCTCAGGAGCCTCCGGGACTTGCAAAAATAATTGTAGTTCCCAGCAATGTGATTAAATTGTGCTTAAGAGATACCCCGTGGCAAGAACAGAACAACAGAAAAGTGAGGAAGTGCTTTGTTCCAGTGGGTGTTTAAACTGGAAAAGCCACACATGACCTTCCAGCCAAAGGAAGAAACTTGAAGGACATCTTTCAAATGCACTCTTAAAGCTTGTTGGGGCAAATGTCATTCCTGGATTTAAGGAATCACTTCAGATTGGTGTCCCCAGAGTTGATGGGAGCCAGGGGAAGCCCGAGCCTTGTGAATTACTGGCCCGGCCTGTGTCTGTAAGAAGCCTAGTGTTAGAGGGGGCCCTTCTGGATTCTAAACACACACAGGCTTGGGAAGGAGTCTCAGGCCTTTGGGGCCAAGAGAAATCCCTGGGAGTGGGGAGCTGAGGAAGGGAAAATGGACACTGCAGGGGCAAGGAGAGGAATGGGAAAAACAAGAGGATTAACATTCCAAAAGTTCCCACAGAGAGTTCCTCCTTTTCCCTAAATCAGCAACTAGTCAGTGTGTGAACATTTTTTTTCCTTTCCCTAATTTCCCTTTGCTATAGGCAAGCACACCTGCATCAGCCTGGGGAGAGCACATTTCCTTCCTTCTTAGTATTTGTCTTCCATTTAGGGAAATCAGGAACGGAATTCCTCTCAATGCAACTTCTCTGTGTAGGAAAGGAGGAAAATGGTCTGAGAAGGAGAGAGAGCTTTCAGGCAGTCCAGAAACTCAGCTTCTAGATCCAGCCCTCTCACTCCTTTTGGTTATATGACCTTGAATTAGTCACTTTACCTCTTGGGGGTATTAGTATTATCACCTTGAAAATGAAGAATTAGGGGCTGGAGCAGTGGCTCAGTGGTTAAAACGCTTGCCTGGCATGCTTGAAGTCCTGGGCTTCAACCCTGGAGGCCACATATACAAAGAAGTGTCAGAGCAATGAAATCCACATGAAAAACTAAATAAAATTGATTCTCCCTCCCTCTCTCTCTCTCTCTCCCTCCCTCCTTCTCTCTCTCTCTCTCTCTCTCTTTGTCCCTGTCTTTAAAAAAAGAACCAAGAATAGGAACCTGTTTGTATTCTAGGTCAACTGAGGTCTTGGCTTAATCTAGCTTCATGAACTGTCTTCTCATCAAATTTCCTAAAAGTTAGTCATACCTAGTAACGTTCTGAACATTTATGATTTGTTTTAGACCACTGTCCTACAGCAATTAGAAGCAAATTTCTTGATATAATCTGGTGTGAAAAGATTAATAGATTTCAAATGCAGCATGTTTTGATTCTGGGGATAATGAACACATTCTATCACTGACCTATGTCACTAGCCACAAACAACTCATGATTGAAAGGCAGGTATGAGGTGTGTTTGGAGTCATGGGCTTTGGACTTAGGCAGACGTGAGTTTGAATCCAGGATTCTATGTACCTATTAGTAGTAGCATGACCTTAGATGTGTTTCTGATCTCACTAAGTATAACTTTTCCTCATTGGAGAAAAGGGTTAAAATTCTCAGAAGGTTGCAGTAAGCATTAAATAAATTAATACATATGTAAAGCACTAGTACAGTGCTTGGACATACTCATATGAAAATCAATGCAACCCTTGTTGATTTTATTGTTTTACCTGGTTAAAATCAACCACCTCAGCTGGGCATAGTGATGCATGCCTCTAAACCTAGTAACTTGGGGGCTGAGGCAGGAGGATTGCAAGTTTGAGGCCAGCCTCAGCAATTTAACAAGACCCTCAGCAACTTAGTGAGACGCTGTCTCAAAATAAAAAATAAAAAGGGCTGGGGATGTGCCTCAGTATTTAAGTGTCCCTAGGTTCAACCTCTAGTGACAACAATAACAAAAAAATCAACCACCTCAGCACTTGCTGTGGTGTGTGTGTAGGAGTACCCACTTCTATCACAGGGTTGTGTGTTTGCTATTGGATTTTCTACCTTTTTCCTACTCCTCTCCCTGACAGTGCCCATGCCTTCTCCCCACATCTTCCCCTTCCTCCCTTCTCCTTGACTTTTTTTTGTTGTTTTTTTTAAAGAAAGAGAGGGACAGTGAAAGAGAGAGGAAAGACAGAATCAGTTTTATTTAGTTTTTCATGTGACTATCGTTTTTCATGTGACTATCGTTTTCCATGTGACTATCGTTGCACTGACGATTTGTTGTGTATGTGGTGCTGGGGTTCAAACCCATGTCCTGGCACATGCCAGGCAAGGGCTGTAACTGCTGAGCCACCACTCCAGCCCCCTCCTTGACTTTTTTTTTTAAGAGAGAAGGACAGTGTGTGACAGAGATCGAGAGCGAGAGAGAGAGACAGAGACAGAGAGAATCAATTTTTATTGAGTTTTTCACAGGCTTTTGTTGCTCTGACACTTAGTTGTGTATGGGGGTGCTGGGGTTTGAACCCGTGTACTTGCGCATGCCAGGTACAGGCTGTAACAACCAAGCCACTGCTCCACTCCCCACTCCTTGACTTTTATGTTTTCTACATTTCCCCTTTGTTCCCACACTACCTCCCTACTCCCCATATACCCACCCTCACACAAGCACCCTTTGTCTTGGCTGCTATCTTGGTTCAGTCTAACTCACAACATGAGCTTGAGTTTAATAACAATAACAATTCTCTCATGTAAGTTGCATCCCTCAGCAGGTTCTGGAAAATCAGCTGCAGGCACCAGAAAGCTAAGGCTTCCACTTCTGAAGCCACCTTTACACCTTGAATGGACCTTGTCCTTCCCATTATCATTGAGGTGGCTAAGGGCTCTCTTCCCACCAGGGTTAATGGCTGTGTCTCTCCCACCAGTTTTTCCATCTGTAAAATGGGGATCTTCATTTCTGTGTTGCCGGGTAGAGTAACTGAAGATTTAAAGAAGGTGGGCTATAAGATGCACTCGAAATGCACTTTCTGGCTCACAGTAAGCACTATTTCTGCATGGTGCTGGGGATTGAACCCAGGGTCTCATGCCTGCTAGGCAAGCTCTCTACCACTGAACTACACCCCAGCCCTAGAGAAACACTCCTTTTTATCTAAAAGAGAAAAGGACAGTGAGAGAGAGAATCAATTTTATTTAGTTTTTCATGTGACTTTCATTGCTCTGATATCTCGTTGTGTATGTGGTGTTAGGATTTGAACCCTGGTTCTCATGAATGCCAGGAAAGCCCTGTAATTGCTGAGCCACCGCTCAAGCCCCTAGAGAAACACTCTTAATAGGCTTCAAAAAGGATGACCTGTACCTTTTAGGGGGTTTTGTACTGGCCCGCCCACTCTATCCTCTTTTTGACACCACCCCACTCCCAAACACTGGGGAAATTGGAGAAATCTGCTACCCTGAGAGAATTCTTCAGCCATGTTGGGACACTCCCTTTTCCACTTGGAATAGTAGCCTTTGACCTTTCTCTTTGAGAACATTATCCAAGTGTTTGTGGCCCCTTTTCTCTTGTGCAAGCCATTTCTATTTGATGAGCATTTGTTCCTCTTTATTAGATGAAAGTTATGTACATCTTTAAATGTTAGTTGCCGCAGCTTTGGGGATATTTTCTTTAAAGTGGTTCCAATTCCATCAGCTCTGTTCAGTGAGTTGTTTCTTACTGTATAAATCCCTAATTTATCTGGTGATGGAACTCACCTCATTCTTTCTTCAAATTCATTGACTTTTAAAAATAGAGGCAGGAATTAGATTTGCGAGGCAAGGATAATATTGCTTTGATAGTAATTGGTTAACTCTTCAGTTATCCGACATGGACACCAAGGAATTCAGGATAGCTGGTAAGGCGTTGAGAATTCCTCTTTCTACAATGAAATGACACTGGAGGAAAAGTTTCTTCACATAGAAGTAGAATGTGGGGTCTCAGGAAGATCATTCTCCACTGTACTGTATAGCCAGATGGATACTCAGCAAACTATGACCTGTGTGTCAAATCTGACCCATATTTGTGTTTGTATACCTGTTTTGAAACCTAAGAACAGTTTTTACATTTTTAAACAATTGTGAATCAAAATAATAATATTCTGTGATATATGACCGTTAAGCAAAATAAAAATTTTAATATCCATAAATAAACTTGTATTACACATTTTCTATGGCTACTTTTGTGATATAATTGGAGATGATTAATTCTGAAGGAGCCTGTATGGCCTGTAACTCTAAATAGTTACTAGCTGGCTATTTCCAAACAAACAAACAAAAAAATGTTGTCAGCCTCTAAGCTAGTTCATTAACCCTTGTGTTGCAGAGTTTTAAAGAGTTTCATGAAGAACCAAAGTGCTGACTGCTTCTAGTATAGGAGAATAAGACTACAGGGTGTTTAGCAATGTCCTTCCCAGCCCAGCCAACCTCACCCTACACCTTCCTACCACAGATTCTGAAGCTCAAATAGATAGAAGGCAGAAAGCATTAAACATCTACCTCCTTCATATTGAGGCTGAGAAAAGTTAGGTAGTCAGTGTAGATGTGGGATGGATAAGGAGAAAATCAAGGGATGGTCATCTTTCCTGAGAGGGCAAAGACATCCCCCGCTGCGAATAAGGGTCTGACAAGATAGGCCCAGATGCAGACACTCCCTGCTGCTAAGGAAGGATCCACATTCTCTCTAATGGCACCTAAGGCAAGGACCAAAGACTGGACCAGAATTCCCCTGGCCTGTGTCCTAGATACAGGGGCAGGGAAACAGTGACCGATCCAGGAGAGGACGTCATATAAAAAGGGCAAACCTCACTGCCTCATCAGCTCTGTCCCCTTCCCCTACCATGGGGGAAGTCTAATCTTTTCCCTGTACTTTACTTTCTATAATAAAATCCGTCTACTACACTTGCCTCGGTGTGCCTGGGTTTCATTCTTTGACTCCGAGAGGACACGAACCTGACATCCACATCACTGGCACCGGAACCCCTGGGTTAGTAATGTTCTGGTTAGAGGTAGAGGGGAGAAACCAACGGTGTACGGAACAGACCTGCACCTTTGCTCACAGGGGCAGAAAAATACAGATTGGATCTAAATGTGGTGGTGTATACCTGTAATCCCAGTGACCCTGGAGGCCGAAGCAGAAGGATCACAAATTTGAGGCTACCCTCAGGAACTTAGACCCTGTCACAAAATAAAAAAAAAATAAGAAAATGGCTGGGAATGTATCTCAGTGTTAGAACACCCCTGGATTCCATCTCTAGTACCAAAGGATGCGGGGAACACATTGGAGTCATTCTGACAACTTCAAAATGGCCAAAAGACTTCCAGAGTAAGATAGTCAAATAGCTGATATTTTTCACCTTCCAAAGCTCATGTCTAAACCTCAAGTCATCCCTTCACCTGTGTGCAGGTATAAAATCTTCATTCTTCCATGAAAAGCATTAATTTTATTTCAGAAATAAAAGTTGAAGTTAAGAAAAAAGGCAGAATAGGGGTTGGAATGGTGGCTCAGTGGTTACAGCTCCAGCCCAAACAATGTATTTTATTTTATTTTATTTTATTTTATTTTAAGAGAGAAGGACAGTGACAGAGAGAGAGAGAGAGAGAGAGAGAGAGAATCAATTTTTATTGAGTTTTTCACATGGCTTTCGTTGCTCTGACACTTAGTTGTGTACATGGGTGCTGGGGTTTGAACCCGTGTACTTGCGCATGCCGAGCAAACGCTCTAACTGCCGAGCCACCGCTCCAGCCCCCAAGCAATGTATTTTAAATGGTGGCAACAACTTCCTCTGAACACCCCCAGCACTTGCCCATCATGGGGCTCGTTCCTCTCTCCTGCTTCCTTCTTACTGCCTGGGTTGAGCTTTTCCCTCCGCCTCTCCCTTTGCACTGCTTTTGTGTACTCTCTGCTGTGTGTTACCCCTCCATGTCCTTAATATAAAAAGAAAGCACGGAAGTACTTGTAAAAGGTATTTATGGTTTCAACTCATGATTTTTTTTGTACCAGGGATTGAACCCAGGGGTGCTTAACCACTGAGCAACATCCCTAGTCCTTTTTATTTTATTTTGAGACAGGCTCTCCCTAAGTTGCTTAGGGCCCCACTAAGTTGCTGAGGCTGACTTTGAACTTGCGATCCTCCTGCCTCAGCCTCCCAAGCCAATGGGATTGCAGGCATGTACTGCTGTACCCAAATTGACTCTTGATTTTTAAAAGCAGTTAAGTGAAATGTTCTTTGTTTCTCAAATTAAGGAAAACTTCTCTGTATTTGTGTGTGTGCACCTACGTGTGGTACTTGGGATGGAACCCAAGTACAGCATACATGCTGAGCTCTACCACTGAGATACATCCCCAGCTTGAAATGTTTTTTTGCTCATACGAAAATGATTTTTTAACTTACTGCTTTGGTAACAATGTTAACAGCTACCAGTAATTGAACACTTACTAAGTACTGGGCACTATGTTAGGCACTTAAAATGCTATTGACTCATTTAACACAGGAACCCTATGTACTATTATATCATTCTTATTTCAATGGTAAGGGAATGGATGCCCAGACATTAAATGTCTTATCCAAGACCCTCCAGCTTGTAACTAGCAGAAAGTTGAAACTCAGTCTGTTTCCTGGGCTCACATCCTTAACCATAAATTTTAACTATGGTCTTATTGTTAGAAGTCCCTCACCTTGAGGGAAGGCACAAAGGATTCCATATTTATCATTTAGTTTCCTGTGGGGTAACTAATGCTTTGGCTGCGTGGCTCTTCCTCGGATATAACAACCTACTTTTATTTTTCCCAGAAGAATTAATAAAGATAAATAGAAAGGCCTGGAACAGCTCCCCTCCATTCTAACAAAAAGATGACTGATTTTCTTAAGTTTTTGCCTCTCTGTGCCCCATAATAACTCTAAATAGAATTCTTTACTTTTTCTGTTTCACCTGGGGATGGGGAAGAGTTGGGGCTATTCTCTCCCGACATTTCCAGACTCTTAGTCCATGACCACTGCTCACAAACCCCATTGATTTGTGGGGGTGGGCAGTGATGGGGATCAATTCCAGGGATTTGCACATGTTAGGTAAGCACTAGGCTGATGACTTTTTTTTAAGAGAGAGGAAAAGAAAGAGAATCAATTTTATTTAGTTTTCATTGCTCCAACCCTGCGTTGGGTACTTGGTGCTGGGGTTCAAACCCACCTGTATCCTCCCGCATGCCAGGCAAGCACCATAACTGCTGAACCACTGCCTCAGCCCCTGGGCTATTGATTTTGAAGCTTGCTATTACTACTGATAGTCAAAGAGAATACCTGGAGGGGATGAAGATTAACTCCAAGGGAATTAATTTCGTACAGTAGAAGCATCAGTACTGTGAGGTAAATATTCTCTACCAGGGGACCTTCTAGGAAATGATGACTATTATTGTTTATTGAGTATTTACTTTGTGCCAGACTTTGTCCTCAGAACTTTACATGTATTATCTTATTAATCCTTATAAGGAGCCAGGAATGTAGCTCAGTGGTAGAGCACTAGCCTAGCATGTGTGAGGCCTTGGGTTCAAGCTCCAGCCCCCCCCCCCCCACAAGTATAAAGATCCTTAGGACCAGTTTGTGAGTGTGATTGAATTACAAATGAGAAAACAAGGCCCAAAGAGGTCAAATAACTTGATCAAAATCACCACAAATGGTGAAAGATTGACCCCTGATTAAAACCCAAATCTGACTTTAAACCTTGCTCTGAGAAAGCAAACTATTATATTGATGACTATATTGTAACTGGGGGAGTGAGCCCTGATGATCTTTAAGGATCACCAAGTCCATGGACCACTAGTCCTCCCAGCCAGCATTTGTAATGACTGTATACTAGTCCTTCAAGTGAATGAACTACAATCTACTTTACTTATCCATTCTGGGGCTCTTAGGTTGTTTTCAGTTTCAGGATAAACCCCCCCCCACTGTGTGTGTATAGAACAATAACCATATTTTGGTATGGTACTAATATGTTTTTTACACTGCGATCTTTTAAGTTCCATTTTTCCTGGTTTCTTGAATTCAATGAAACATCATAAGGACGTTTAAAAATAACGAGAATAGGGGCTGGAGCAGTGGCTCAGTGGTTACAGTGCTTGCCTGGTATGTGTGAAGTTGTGGGTTCAAACAGCAGCACCACGTACACAACGAAGTCTTGGAGCAATGAAAGCCACATGAAAAACTAAATAAAATTGATTCTACATTTCTGTCTTCCTCTCACTGTCCCTCTCTCTTTAAAAAAAAGCCAGAATAAAACTCCATTCACCTGGTTCCTAGAGGTTTTCCAGGTGGCAGGACTGAGAGTGTGGACTAAACCCCCTCTGTGCTATTTGTTTTGTGCCCTATAGCAGGTGGTTTCTGAACCACTTGCTCAGGCCCTGCAGTTGTCCATCAAATAAGAAAGGGAAAGAGATTATCCCCCTAGTTTACTATAGACTTTGCTTTAAGCTCTCCCATGTGTAAATAATTTACCTGTTAGGGGGCATGAGATTTTGAATGAAATGATTTTATTGTCAGTATTGCTTTCTGTGTTTCAGAGATGTTTTAACTTCCCTCATCCATAGGGATAGGGTAAAGATGTACTTAAACAAAGATCTCTTTAAATGACTGTTTCAGAAATTAAAGATCAAGAGGTTAGAATGTCACTTACATTAGATACTGCCACTTTAATAGTCCTTTGGATTTCCTCTCCTCCAGCCCTGGAGCTACTAATTTGAGCCTTGGGGCTGGATTCAGGTAAGGCCATTAGGACATTCACTATAGGTAGTTACACTTGCCTCTGGGACAAAATTTAAGGGATGGGCATGCTCAAATGTTGCATTTGATGCAATACTTTAACAAAAATCAAATGAATGGAAAACATCTATGAGGAACAAAACATTAAACTTTTAAGTTAGAGGATCTTACAGTGACACTTCAAGCCATATTGGAACCTGAAGCAGAAGAAAAATGTGTGCCTATATACATGTTTTATACAGCTTAGAAGAGCTCATTTCCCCCCCTAGAAGTAGCTTTTGAAAAAAATTATTGATGTTTGCTCCATTCAATCCAGGAAAGTAAAATGATAGTAAATCATATTTGGGGTATAAATAAAATATTAAAATCTTGAATAATATTGTGTTTTAATATACCTACTTTTAAATTTTTCAGTATGTTTTTCAACTACTTTAGCTTCAATTGTGTGAAATAATTGTCGTTTCCCCTGTCTGACTTGACAAATTCATCCAGAAAAGCAGCAAACATGTATTAATTACTATCTGTTCAGCATCAGGCTGGGTCCTGAGGGTGATAAAAATACGAGTAAAATAGAGTGGTTGCCTTCAAGGAGCACAGTGTACTAGGAGAGCCGTGACAAGAAAATCATCGAATGTGACAGAATAGGAAAAATGTCACAAAAGGAGTTCAGCTTCAGAGGTGGGAGGAGTTGTAGGAAGCTGAGGAGCTAGAGAAGAGTTTTTGGAAGAATGGCATTTTAGTTGGAAACAGAATGTGCAAATGCTTATAGCCTGAAAGAGGCAAAGCCACTGGCTGCAGCAGATAGAGCAGAGGGAACAAGGGGAGAACTAGAGAGGACAGGTAGGTAGCCTGTTGTGTGTGGATTGAAGGTATTCTCCCAAAGTTCTCTTGCTGGGAACTTAATCCCGAAATACATGTGTTAATGGATTTGGAAGTGGGACCTCTGAAAGGTAATTAGGATTAGATGAGGTCTGGAGGCTGGGGCACCCCTGATGGCATTGTGGTTTTATAAAAAGTGAGACCTGTGTGGCAGTCTTGCTCTGAGTTGCCATGTGGTGCCCTGCATGTTATGATGCTTGCGAGAAAGTGGCCATCAAGTGGTAGGGCTATGCTCTTGGATGCCTCCAAAACCATGAGCTAAATAAGCCTCTATTCTTTATAAAGTATGGAGTCTGTGGTATTCAGTTATAGCAATAGAAAGTGGACTGTGACATGGAACCAGAAATGAAGCTGCTGATAGGGTCATGTAGGATGGGCACCAGAGTCTGATAGCTCCAGGTTCCACTTTCTTTTTTTAAAGACAGAGAGAGTGAGAGAATGAGAAAATTTTTTAAAATTTATTTTTCATCTGGTCTTTGCTTTTCTTCTATTTAGTTGTGTACGTGGTGCTGGGGTTTGAACCCGGGTCCCTCATGCATGCCAGGCAAGTGCTCCATCTGCTGAGCCACCGCTCCAGCCCTGTCCAGAGTGCACTCCTAATTTTACTGCTTTTGTGGTGGGTTAAATATTTTGCCTCATTCGGTTTGCCTGCAAAAAGAGAGTAGGCTGGATACTCTGTGCAGGGCCCTGCAGATTGGTTGCCTAGCCATTGCTTCCTTGCTCAGTGATTTTAATGGAGTCATCAATGGGCTCCCATCGACTCTGGCTTCTGGTTGACCTGGCCAACTGGAGGCACTGTCCGAAAACCTTGGATCAGGAAGAGAGTGAGGTCAGGGCACTTGTTCACCTGGCTTTCTCCTTGCTTCACAGCTGCAGGTTGGCTATATCCCTTCTCCTCAACCATCTGCAGCTTCTTTTTTTAAAGAGAGAGGGAGAGAATGAGAGAGGGAGAAAGAAAGAACAAAATTTATGTAGTTTTTCATGTGGCTTTCTTTAGTTGCTCTAACACTCTGCTCTTTACGTGGTGCTGGGGTTTGAAATCGTGTCCTCGCACATGCCAGGCAGGTGCTAAAACCCCCGAGCCACTGCTCCAGCCCCCTGCAGCTTGTTTTAGGCACAGCTAACCTGAGCTCTTTTGTTCCCTCATCCTAGAGGTTTGTAAGAGTTCCCCACTGACGCTTGATTCATCATCCTTTGTTGGTTACCCTAACCTTGTACAAACTCTCCTTGTTTACCTGTTTTGAATGTGTCATCTCTTTTCTTCCAGCTTGGGACATGGTAAGTAGTCACTAAACAATAGCCCTTATACTACACCGCCTATGTGAAACCTCCCATGGCAATGTCTCCTACTGGAAGTCTCTATCTAGATAGCCTTTGCAAAGGTCTGTCTGGATTCCCTGGGTTTGCCCACAAGTCAGCAAAATAGAACAAAGGATTTCTCCCTTTGAAGTCAACAGCTGTGCCAGGGTAAATGTCATGACCAGCTTCTCCAACAGGCTGGCTCAGTGATGCCAGCCAGATAATTATTTCAGGCAATTTCTCCTGCTATTGTCCCCTTGGACTGGGTCCATCATTTTGTCACCTAGTTCAAAGGTTTCAGTGAACAGTGGATCAACATTCATTACAAGCGGCTGTGTTTCTGTTTCAGTTTCTGCTTCTGTCTTTGGATTACTGCAGGTCAGCCACTCCCTGAACTCACAGTCTATAAAATAAAGATCTTGGCTTAGGCTCCTGGTTCCTCCCTCACATTCACATATAACCAGAGTGCAGGCCAGGATCTCAGCTGTGGGTGCTACATCGGGGACCTCCCTGGATAGGGTTTACGTCGTGCTGATCAGTCAATGGAGAGGAGCTTTCTTTCTGTGACTATTGTACACAGCCATAATTCATGGCCTTGGCAGTACATTGGTCTCCTTTCCCACACTAAAGAAGCCAGAAATCCCAATTCTGTCCCCTTTCCCTTCATCGCTGGTGTCATCAATGAAGATGTTGTTCTAAGATGTCTCTGCTTGATCCTATAAGTTTACGAAGGGTGCAAACAATACTCCGAGAGACAACAGTTCTTCCAGTGATTTCGCAGTTGTTTGCAAGGCACAGACTTAACACCTACTATGCACTGATTCAGACAGACTATTATTGGTATTGTGCTTCAGTGGTTCTCACCAAGGCAGAGCACAGCAACCGAAAGTAATGGTACAGATGATCTAAGCCACAGACCAAAGAAAAGGCATGTGGATTTGACATCCGTTTAACCTGCAAAATCCAACCTTCTGATAAAATGCTTGAAGAATCTGTCAAGTCTTTCCCCTGGAGAGACCACACAGACCTTATTATTGCTATGCCAACTTGGACAAACACTCCCAGGTTGCCTAAGGTGCTGCCACTGCTGTGAAAGTGGGGACAGTTCAGCTGCAATCCAGGTATGGGAAGTGTGTTTCTTCTCTGCCCTTTCTTCTTCTGATAAGGGCGCAGAAGAAGAAAGCAGCCAAAAGGTGGGATGCAATAGTAAAATGGATAAGCAAGTTCTGCATGTCTCCCACAAATTTACAGCCATCTTTCTGCCCACAGTACTTGGTGGGGGGACATGCATGTGTCAGCAGCATGAAGAGTGGAGCCATGGCTTGGGTGACATCACCCTGGCTGCTCCAAGAATGTCTAGGCAGGCAGCATTGGCATTACTGCTGCAGTTTCCTGTCCTCCAGATCTCTTGGGGGGGTTGCTCCATTCCCCTCTCCAGAGACAAAGACAGACCTTGGGATTCGGGCTTAACGTTGGTCTAACAATTACAATTCATCCTCAGGTCCATTTGAAAAACTGATCTCTATACACATGATCTGAAGTACAGGCATATGAAAAGCAAATAGCCACACTTGATTCAAGGGAAGGGAGGACTCTTCAAACAGAATACGCGCTGCTGGAAAGCGCCCAGCTAATCTACAGTATCATTAAAATTCTGCTTTGGCTGATCACTGGCTCGGGATTGTGTTTCCAGGCAGGTTGTTTTGTTTGCTGTGTCACCATGTCATCCTTCCACTGTTTGCTCCTTTTCTCGAGTTGATGGACTCAGATTTCAGTACGGGCTTCACTTCTCCACAGGTTTGGAAATGCTGCAATGTTTAGTCCCCCTTTCATTTATTTTTATTGTCAGCTTAAAAAAACTCTTCTGAAAAAAATAAAGACTCAGAACCTAACATGCATTGAATTCTATTTGTGTCACTCCATGTTCACTTATGATCTTGGCTGATGTACAGACCGGGTTCCTGCAGGGCTGTAATCAAACTGTACACACTGTCTCACTTAACATTATTACGTATACACATTTCCATAGATCAACAAAGTCCACATTCTTGTCATCTTTAATGGCCATAGAGAATTCCACTGTGGAACCGCAGCACTTTAGAAGGCATCACATTTGCATGTTTTTCTATTTGTGGGTGGCACTTCAAAATGTGCTAGCTGGAAAGAGAGCTGTGCTTAACTCTGGCCACAAATCAATACTAAGACAATATGAATTAAGTCACAAGGGAACTAAACCCCACCAAGTTGAATTGAATGAGTATGTATTGTTATAGGGTAGTCCATTCCCTCTTGGATTAGGCTCCTCATGTTTAGAGCTTCCACTTATTTGTCACTCAACTCAATATAGAAGACATGGCTTGAAACAAACTCTATTTTGATACAGTTGTAAGTGAACTTGACTCTTATTCATCTTTGCAACGCCTGCATTCCAGTGGGTTCTTCAGTGTGGCTCCTTTACGTTGATACCACAGGGAAACTGTGTCTGCTTTGCTTTCCTCTGAGAGTTCATGTCTTTCTGATTTCCTAGCTGCTGTGGTCTCACAAAGCTTCACTGACCTTAAGCACCAGGAGGCGGCCATGCTATGAGCCGGCAAGACACCACAGCACTTTATTAATTCTTGTTGCTGCTGGTTAGTCTAAAGATCGTTAGGAATAGTTTGCTACTGGCATCACAGAGCATTTTACTTTAAGGGAGTGATTTTCATTTTCAAACTCAATCTGTTTTGTAGCCCTTGCCAGTTGGAGTTGGCACTGGGTTCATTTTCCTCTCAGTGAGGGGTAGGTATAAGATCTCCTGCTGGGGATAGACTAGTCCCCTGGACATGATCATTTAAGGCTATTCAAAACTTTGTGACCTACCTACCTTTTCTAGCCAAATTCAACATTGGGAGATTACACTTCTAATCTGTGACTGATTCCAGTATAGCAGCAACATCTCCATCATCTTGAAGTAGACAAGAGAAAGATCCATCATTTGCAAGGCAGGTCATTTGGATGAGAGAGGCCACTGATGGATTGTTCAAAAGAAACTGCTTTATAGCAAGGCTGCACCATGTCCACGTGTGATAGAGCACTTCACTTCAGAGCAGTGGAAGCAGTTGAGCACAGTACTCCTCCATCCCGAGATGGGCTCTATGTTAGCTTTGTATCACTGTAACAGAATACCTGACACAGATTACTTATGAAGCAAAGAGAGGTTTATTTTGGCTCATGGTTCTGGATGTTCAAATTCAAGATAGATGGCTGCTTGGGTTTGGACTTTTGGTGAGGATGGCACATCATGGCGGTAGTATGTGTCAGAGTGCATGCTCATATCATGAGCCAGGAAGCAGGAAGAGAAGACTGACAGTTGCACAGTCCCTTTAGGTAACATTCCCAATGATCTAATGCCCTTCCCCAAAACTCCACTCAATAAAGGTCCACAGAATCTTCTCATATTTCCACCTTGGGGACCAAGCTTTTAGATGTGGACCTTTGGGTGACACTCATTTGAACCAGAGTCAGCTTCAAAGGATATTCAGCCCCACAGTCGTCCCAGGCCATTTTCCTTTCACCTGGTACTGTCAGGGAGCCAAGAGACCTAATGTGGAGGGCTTAATGTCCTGTTCCAAGATGACACTCCTGACAGGCCATCAACAGAACAGACGATTTTATCTTCAGACTACAAACTCCCTAAGGCTCATATGTGACAGGCTCTTGTAACAATTGGTTCACACCGACAAGTTACCCGGTTAGAATTACAGATGCATTCTATGGGCGGACTACAGAATTAAGTGAACTGACCTCCATGAAAACAAAGTCCATGAACTTGACCTTTTTTTAACTATATTCTAAGCAGCTGAACTTACCAGTTACTGCTCATGACCCAGTCCTGCTACTGGAAAACCTATTCTTGCATGTTTCCTACTGATAACAGGATGTAATAAACCAGTATAGTGGGTGGTCCAGGAAATTGGTCTTTGCATGTCTGAAGAGGCAGTAACTAGTGTGGGAGTCCTTTAGAATATTTAGGAAGTTGTTTCGTGTGTATGCATAGGAACTTTGGGACTAATAAGGTTTTATTCTTTGTTTATCAATTCATTAGTTCATTTAATTGATAATTATCTCATGTGCCAAAAATTTATTAAGCATGTTATGTGGGTCAGGCTTTGTATCAGGCTTGGAGGATATAGGGGTAAATGAGGCAGTTTCTATTCTAGAAGGCCACACATGGAAATGAATATCACCACTACTGATAACCACAATTGCTAATCATTATCACTATTGTAGTATTACAGTGTGATAAGTGCTGAAACCAAGGCATATATGTGTGTTGTGGTCTGAATGTGAGGTGTCCCCCAAAAGCTCACATGTGACAATTCGGGAAGGTTTAGGTGAAATGATTGGGTTATAAAATCCTTAACTCAATCAGTGAGTTAATCCCCTGGGATTAACTGGCAACTGTAGGCTGTTAGGGTGTGGCTGGAGGAAGTGGGTCATGGGGGGGCGTGCCTTTTGGTATGTATTCTATATATGGATGGAGTTTCTCTCTCTGCTCTATTTTCCTGTGTGACACCTTGAACTCCTGCTCCCTAGAGCCTCGCCTGCTGCCATGCTGCACAGCCTCACCTAGAGCCCCAAAGAAAGGAGCCGGGCTTCTCTGAACACAAACCTCTGAAACCGTGAGCCCCTAAATAAGCCTTTTCATCCTCAAATTCTTCTTGTCAGCAACGATAAAGCTGACTAAAACGATGTGTATTAAGGGATCAAGGATGAAGTGACTAAATCAATCTTATGGCAGAGGACGGTCAGGAAGAATGTCACAGACTAGGTGTTGAGAGTTGTGTAGAATCATTTGCCAAATATTGGTGAGGATTCACCAGGTTATTGAAACCAGACAATTATTCATTTTTATGCAAAAAGAAGAAAACTGCCTTTATAAATATAGTATAGGTCTATCTTTTTTAACTTCATTTGCATATGCATTCATTCATTCAGTATTTACCAAGTATATACTATGTGCTATGCAACATTGTAGCTCTCTATAAAAGCTGACAAAAACCCCTTCTCCCCTGAAGCTTACCTTCTATAATTAAGGAGATATGCAGTAAAGAAATGAGCAAAATATGCAGCATAGCACAGGGCAATAGGCTCTCTGGAGAAAAGGAAGAGAAGTGATTTGGGAGATGGGGTGCTAACACTTAAAAACCTGGCAGAGAAGGTCACATCTGAGGCAGAGGACAAGGCATGAGGCTATAGGGGAGAATGTTCCATGGAGGCGAGTTAGTATGCCTAGTGCAGACTGGGAGGGATGGTAGCAGGAAATGAGATCAGAGAGGTAACAGGAGGTTAGGCCATGCAGAACCTTATAAAATATAGTAAAAGTATCTGGATTTTCCTCTGAGACAAGAAGCCATTGGAAGTAATAAAATCATGGAAGCTGGTTGTAAATGTCGCTCTCTGGCTTTTGGGAAAATCTTGCAATGAAACAAGCATTAATATTTTCCAATGTAAACAACAAAATGTATTTTAAAAGCTTTTTTGCAATAAAGTGAATTTAAAAACTTACTTTAAAAATACTTTTACAAAGTTAAAAAATGAAGAGATTTTTTTACAGTCATCTTTTTAGAACCTTTTCTTGCATAACCCAGTATTTTCCTTTAATATGACTTATTCCTGATTCTAATGCTCCTGATATTTTCTCTCCCCCTGCCACATTTAGAAAAGGCAGAGCATGAGATTACAGATGGGCTCATAAGAATATGAAAAGAGCATCACCAAAAGTTGTCCCTAAGAAAAGGGCAGAGAGGAGCATACAAGTGAAATGACAGGGAGTGAGTGTTTAGGGAATCGTTGGAAATTTTTTTTCTTTTTTTTTATTCGTTCAACATAGTCTTACATAATGAAGGGAGTTGTTGTTACACATTCATGAACACGTGCATATTGACAAAGGAAGCCAAGGCTGATGCCAGTTCATGATCTCCCCCCACTTTGAGTTCTCCCTGTTCCCATGAATTGTTGGAAGATTATTACAGAAGAATCCTTCCAGCTCCTTATGACCATCTGAAAAATACTCATGAGGAGGATTTTAAATAAATAGGTCAGTGAGTTAGACAGTGCAAGATTCTATCCTTGAAGTTACTGCTTAAAATTTAGTGACACTCATTGGACGTAGTGGCACACATCTGTAATTTTAGTGACTCAGGAGGTTGAGGCAGGAGAATTACAAGTTCAAGGCCAGCCTCAGCAACTTAATGAGACTTATCTAAAAAAATTGGGCTGGGATGTAGGTCTGTGCTCCTGGATTTAATCCCTAGTACAAAGAAATGCATCACTGATTAACCTAGGTTTTGGCATTCTTACAACCACACAGAATCTAAACACAGTTCAAGCCTTCCCATTTGACACTCCTTATGAATACCAGAAAGTAGACAGAAGTGACAGTGCTCTTCTGGGTATTTCTCCCAGTGGCCACTGAGTGGCAGTCCAGGTAAAATTATCACAAAGTACAACCTTGCTGAAAAGGTGTTTATTAATTGGAACTAACATAGCTGAGTAGGAAAATATTTTCTTCTCCTGCACTCTTCAGTTCTTTGTGTCCCACCACGGAGCCACTGGAGACAAAGACAGGGTCATTTTTCAGTGCTATGTTATTAGCAGAGGCCACACACCTTTCACAGCCCCTCTGGGAACTGTGTGGGGGTATTGTAACCAGTCTCTGTGTATGCATGTAGGTGTGGGTCATGAACATTAACCTGCCAGTATTATTAAAATGGCACTTAGCAAGTTTCTCATTTAGCTACATAATGCACTCTTTAAATAGAACTAAACCAATTTGAGAATGCAGCCCCACTCAGCAATGTGGTGGGGTGGTAGTGAGAGGAAAAGGAAAGAAATAGTGCTGCCAGGATTTAATAGTTGAGACTGAAATATAAGGAGCTGGGAAACGGCAGGGAGGGGCAAATGGAAGCTGTTGAAATGTACTGTTACTTCCTTCTACAAGTTAAGGCTATTCTTCATTCTGTTAGCTGGTCTCTGGTACCCTAGTAAAATTTTTATGTCCTAGTGCTCTATCTTTATCCCTGAATGGTGATCAAATACCAGCATTCCAGGAGTTTTAATCCCTGGTCCTTTTCTTTTCTACAATCTTTCTCTGGATACTCTCATTCACTCTTTGTTTTGAGGATGATTCTCAACTCCTGCCCTGGTCCACTAACTCTGTCAACTGAATGCCCCAAGAACACCTCAATCGATATGTGATCTGTTACGGGCTGAATTGTCCCTCCCCAAATTATAACCTCTGATCCTTCAGAATGTGTCTGTGTTTCGAGATAGAATCATTATAGAGAAAACTGAATTAAATGGAGGTTAATAGGGGCTGGAGTGGTGGCTCAGCAGTAGAGTGCTTGCCTGGCATGAGCAAGGACCCAGGTTTAAACCCCAGCACCACGTGCACAACTAAGTGGAGGAAAAACAAAAACCAGCTGAAAAATAACATTAACTTTCTTTCTCTCTGTCTCTAAAAAAGTGAGGTTATTAGAATGTGCCCTAATCCAATCTAACTCATGTCATAAAACAAGACATTTGGACAGAGAGGTACAGAGGAAAGACCATGTGAAGATACAGAGAGAAGATGGCCACCAACAAGGCAAGGAGAGAGGCCTAATGAGAAACCAAACCTGTCAACACCATGATCTTCCAGACTCCAGAACTGTGAGAAATTAAATTTCTGTTGTTTAAGACACGCAGTCTGTAGTACTTTATTATGACAGTTCTAACAAATTCCTACAAGCCCAAAGCCAACTCATTTCCCCTAATTTCTTAGTTGATGACATTCCTATTTGCACATCACCAAGGCAGAGTTTCTTACATCTTCTCTTCTCCCTCAACTGCCTTGCTACTTCCATAAAATGGTACCCCCAAGCTCTGTCCATTCACTCTGTAAGAATTTAATGTCAGGAGGGAAGTAAAGATTTGAAGGGCTGAGGATCAGTAAAAATATAATCAATGGACTTAAGAGTCCAGAAGGTCAAGGGATTGTTGGAGTTGAAATTCTAGGGCAAGTGAGCTGGAGAATTGGGAAATGGTACCCAGAGTAAGAGGTTTAAACTGGGTGTCTGGGGGCTGGAGTGGTGGCTCAGCAGTTATGGCGCTTGCCTGACATGCGCAAGTATGCAAGTTCGAACCCCAGCACCTATGTACACAACAAAGTCTCAGAGCAATGGAAGCCATGTGCAAAACTAAATAAAATTGATTCTGTCTCTCTCTCTCTCTCTCACTGTCCCCTCTTTCTTTAAAAAAAAAACCTGAGTGTCTGCTATGAACATTGATTTTCCTGTGTCACTGTAATGTGCTTATTCTAAGTCCTCTGGGAAAATATCGAGGAGAAGGACAGCTGGTTTATACTGTGCATCCAACCCTATTTTTTTGAGGAGTCTCCACACTGCTTTCCAGAGCAGCTGTACCAGTCTGCAGTCCCACCAACAGTGTGCTAGTGTGCCTATCTCCCCACAACCCCTCCAGCATGTGTTACTGTTTGTATTCTTCATCTTTGCCAATCTGACTGCGGTTAGGTGAAATCTTAATGTAGATTTGATTTGCCTTATATTTATGTGTGTGTGTGTGTGTGTGTGTGTGTGTGTGTATGGACATTTTTATCTGTTCTGGGCATAATATAGAAGAGTCAAGAGACTAGGGTGTGGGCGATGTGGGGGTAACTATGGTTTAGGGTCAAAAGCATATCATATTATTACTTTATATGCATTTATGATTGTACAATAATTTGACTCCTTAAAAAAAACTTTCATGAAGTCCAAAAAATAATTGAGCATTTGTTGTGTGTTTGGGGAGCATTGATAGTGGATTCTGGCAGGAGAGGCTGAAGCAGCGTGAAGGACAAGATCATCGGTGAAGAGCAGTTGAAGGAATTGACAGGCCAGGGTGTGGGAAGGATCATCTAGTGTATATTAAAACTACTAAGAACAGTGGCAGGTACACAGTTTTAGAAACGTTGTGATCCCATATCTAAAACCAAGTTCAGTGATATGTGGTTTGGGCATGTTAATACCCACCAAATCATTGACAATTTCTGACATTGTCACTTTCAATGTTGCCGTGCTTCTCCATTCTCACTACCTTTTTTTTAAAATTTTTTATTTTTGAACAACCTTACAAGTTTTTAACAAAATAATATAAAATGTGTATATATTCTGGATATTGCAATTACCCCCAGGAGTGCCCCCCAATTACCCTCCCTTATCTCACCCTACCCCTACCCACAATATCTCTAAAAAAAGTATTAGGTTGTAAAACATTAAATCTTATCTAGATTTAACA
>PVKS010029443.1:0-25365 GCA_004027875.1 Aplodontia rufa | reverse complement strand
TTTTTTAAAAAAAGAGAATGTCATTGGTATCTTGATGGGGATTGCACTGAATCTGTACAGGGCTTTTGGCAGAATGGCCATTTTACTTATATTGATTCTGCCTAATCCAGAACATAGAATTTTTTCCATCTACTCAGATCTTCTTCTATTTATTTTTTCATTGTAGAGATCCTTCATATCCTTTGTTAGATTGATGCCCAAGTGTTTTATTATTTTTGAGGTTATTGTGAATGGAATGGATTTCCTGATTTCTTCTTTGGTGGAATTGCTGCTGGAGTATAGGAAAGCTATTGATTTATGAGTGTTAATCTTGTAACCAGCCAATTTGCTAAATTAATTTATAGGCTCTAGTTGTCTTCTGATTGAGCTTTTTGGTCTGCTAGGTATAGGATCATGTCATCAACAAATAGAGATACCTTGACTTTCTCTTTTCCTATTCAAATTCCTTTGATCTTCTTTTCTTGTCTGATAGTTCTGGCTAGAGTTTTGAGGACTACTTTGAATAAGAGTGGTGAGAGTAGACAGCCTTGTTCCTGAATTCAGCAGGAATGCTTTCACTTTTTTTCCATTAGTATGATGTTGGCTATGGGTTTGTCATTAATGGCTCTTTTAAAGTTTCTTCATTTCATCCCTATTTTCTCTGGGGTTTTGAGCTTAAATGGGTATTAAATTTTATCAAAGGCTTTTTCTGAATCAATTGAGATAATCATTTTTTTATCTTTATTTCTGTTTAAGTGATGAATTACAATTATTGATTTGCATATGTTGAACTAGCTTCTTGCATTCCTGGAATAAAGCCAACTTGATCGTGATTTATTATCTTTTTTTCCCCCCAGAAAGGGACAGTGTGAGAGAGAGATAGAGAGAAAGAGGAAAACTATAAAAATAACTTTTTATTTAGTTTTTCATGTGGCTTTTTTTGCTCCGAGACTTCGCTGTGTACATGGTGCTGGGGTTCAAACAGTCGTCTTCGCACATGCCAGGCAAGCGCCATAACCGCTGAGCCACTGCTCCAGCCCAATGTATTACCTTTTTGATGTATTTTTGGATGCAGTTTGCTGGGATATTTTAAAGAATTTTTGTGTCTATGTTCATCAGGGAAATTGTTCTGTACTTTTCTTTTCTTGATGTGTCTTTGTTGGGTTTTGATAACAGTATTATATTTTTCTCATAAAAAGTATTTCAGAGGGTTCTGTCCCTTTCAATTTTACAGAATAGCTTACTAAGGAAAGGTGTTAATTCTTTTGTAAAGGTCAGATTGCAGTTTTAATTCTACTTCCTGAAATTGGTTGGTTTACATTTTCAATGTCCTCCTGTGTTAATTTGGGAATGTCATATGTATCTAGGTATTTGTCCATTTCTTCCAGGTTATCAAATTTGGAAGAGTATATCTTTTCAAAATAAGTTCTAATAATCCTCTTGATTTCAAATGAGTCACTGGTGATGTCTCCATTTTCATCTTTGAGATTTTCAATTTGCTTCACTTCATTCTTCTTTTGGTTAGGTTGGCTAGGGTTATGTCAATCTTATTTATTTTTCAAAGAACCAACTCTTTGTTTTGTTAATTCTTTGTATTTTGTTTTCTTCTCAATTTCATTGATTTCAGCTATGATCTTAGTTAATTCCTGCCTTCTATTGGGCTTTGGATTGGATGGTTCCATTTTTTGTAGGGATTTGATTTGGAGCATAAATCTATTTATTCGGACTCTTTCCTGATTTTTTATGAAGGCACTCAGTGCTATAAATTTACCTCTTAAGAATGTTTTCATACTATCTCATAGATTATAATATGCCATGTTATCATTCTCATTCATTGCCAGGAATTTCTTGATTTCTATTCTCATTTCATCTTTGATCCATTCTTAATTTAAGAAGGTATTATTCAATCTCCAAGTATTTGTTGTTTTTCTTGCTGCAAATTGCTGGAATCGTGCCATCATGGTCTGACAGAATACATGGGATTATAACAACTTTTTTTAATTTGCTAAGGTTAGCTTTGTAGACTAGAATGTGATCTATTTTGGAAAATGATCTGTGTGCTGCTGAGAAGAAGGTAAACTCAGCTGTTTTGGGATGGAATGATAGGGGTGTATTAAAGTCCCCCATCATTATTGTGTTGAAATTGACAAGAGGTTTAATGTCCTTGGGTACTTTTTTCAATTATTTGGGTGGGTTGTAATTGAGAGCATAAATGTTAACTCTCATTATATCTTCTTAATATATGTTCTTTGATTTTAAAACAATGGAGGTATACCTTTGGGTTATTTGTCCATGGTGAGAGGAAAAGTCTTTCTCAGCTTCTTGGTTCAATGTCCTGAGCTGCTTTCCTGTGCCACACCTTTACACTATGATGTTTTGCCTCCCTGAGGCCCAGAGCAACAGAGTTGGCCATCGATAGACTGAGACCTCTAAAACATGAGCTCCACATAAACTTTTCTTCCTCTAAAATTGTTCTTGTGAGGTCCTTTGGTCACAGTGGCAAAAGAAGCTGACTAAAACACTCCTCCACCAGGGATGAACCTGCACAATGATCTGAAGGCTCTCCCATCCTCTTCTGCTCCACCGCACCTCATTTTCCCTCACAGGCATTTTCCCAATAGTTCTTTACATGTTAGGAGATCCCTAAGAGTGGGTCTCCTTCTCGTAGAATCCAAACTAAAATAACAACTTAAAATAACTTAAAGAATGTTGCTTGCAGGTTAATTTTTCAAACCATAATTATTAAATTATATATATAATTATATATATAAATTATATATATAAATAAATTTATATATAATTTATATAATTATAAGTAGTTATAATATTTATTTAGTCATTTCAAAGACTATTTGGTACTACATTTATTTATCAAGGTTCAAAGCTAGTCTTAGCAACTCAGTGAGTCACTAAGAAACTTAGTGAGACCTTGTCTCAAAATAGTAAAATAGAAAGTGATAGGACTGTTGTTCAGTGGTTAAGTGTCCCAGGTTCAATATCCAGTAACAACAGCAATAATAAATAAATAAATAAATAAATAAATAAATAAATAAATAAAGGAAAAGAATGAAACCTTCAGGTTAGAGAGAAAGAAAGAGCAGGACAGGTTTCATTGTGGTATACATGGACATAGCACATAGCACATAGCATAATTTGGTAGATTTCATTCCCCAATATTTCCCCATTCTCTTTCAACCTTCCATCTTCCCCCACCTCATTCCCTTTCCTATAGACTAGTGGGCTCCCCTTCTATATTTCTGATATCCTCCCTTTTTTCCATTTCTCTCTCTTTCTCACCCCCCTAATCCTCTCTCTTTGGCTTCCACATTTGAGAAAAAAACATTTGGCCTTTGACTTTCTGAGTCTGGTTTATTTCACTTGACATAATGTTCTTCAGTCCCATCCATTTACCAGCAAATGACATAATTTCATTCTTCTATGTAACTGAACAATACTAATTGTGTACATATACTACATTTTCTTTATCTACTCCTTTGTTCAAAAGCACCTAGACCGGTTCCATAAATTGATTATTATGAATTGTGTTGCTATAAATATTGGTACACATGTATCATTATAGTATGCTGATTTTATTTCCTTTTGATAAATACCAAGAAGTTCAATAGCTGGGTCATATGGTGGATCCATTCCTACTCTTTAAAGGAATTTCCACACTGCTTTCCAAAATGGTTGTACTAGTCCACAATCATACCAACAATGTGTAAGTGTACCTTTACCCCCACATCCTCACCAGCAACTATTATTATTTGTATTCTTGATGATTGCTATTTTATCTGGAGTGAGATGAAATATTAGTGTAGTTTTTATTTGCATTTCCCTAATTGTTAAGGATATTAAACAATTTTTTTCACATAGTTGTTGGGCATTTGTATTTCTTCTTTTGAGAAATGTCTGTAATTTTTGATGAAATAATGGGTGAGATATTTTTTACAGAATTGAAGAAATGTAAATTTGGACTGGAAGTGCTAATAGAAAGAGCAAAGCAAGATATGAATGACAAAAAGTAAATACAATTTTCAAATACTTTGAAAATTGAAGCCACAGAAAATGAAAGGAAAAGGATAGACTAACAGTGAAATAACAGATCATCAACACAAGAACTAATCTATTATCCAAATTTGTAAGTAAAGGGAAGGTGTTTTCAGATATAGAAAGATGATTAGAGTTTTATGACTCACAGACTAAACTGCAAAAAATTATGTAGAAATTTGTTGCACAGAGATCTGAGCAAGCAGCTCCATGGTCCTAGTAGGCACCTGTCATGAGAGCTAGGGGCACAGAGGATACTTTGCCCAACAGAATTCAAATTGTAAAAGTGAAAAGAAGCTAAATATGCTCCTTTCCCCTTTGGGTTTGGTGGCTCCCATAACCAGCTGAAATGGGTTGGGAATCATAACTGACATGAGTGTGCTCAGAGACTAAACTTAGGCAGTTAGGAAAGGTTGTGTTCCTGGGCAGCAGTGGTGTTGAGGGACTGTACCCCACCCCATGACAAGAATCCTGGGAAGATTCCTGGGATTTCCAACAGGATCTGCAAAAGCCATGCTCTCAGGGTGTTTATATCTAACCTCTCCAGAACAGTCACCACAGAGAAAAGCACCTGAGGCCTGATTATATCCAAGCCCAGCCAATCTGACCACCACTCTTGGAATACACAGTGGCCTCACCCACAGAGTGCTTTGATCAGGGATTCAGATGGTGCACAAAACTCAAGCTGACAGAGACTATCTACCCCAATTGACTATTTTCACTGTCTCAGTGGAAATAATCTTGTCAACTTTTTATCAAGAGATTGTTTTTAATCCCCCCTTGGTTTCCTTTCATTTTATTTATTTGTGTGTGTGTGTGTGTATGTGTGTGTTCTTGTGACAATGATTGGTTCATAGACATATATACATAAACATACTTGCTTCTTTTTCTCCCATCTCTTAATTTTTTCTGTTTTTTTTATGTAAATTTTTTTCTTACCTTGACTTGGGATAGTTGGGTTTTTGATTGGTGTATTTTACTTTTGATTTTTATTGTCTCTCTTTAAATGGTTACTTTGTTACCTCTATTTTTTATCTTTTCTATTTAAACCATCACATCTTACATCTCTTCTCCATCCTCTACTCATGTTCCAAAACTATATGCTCCTCTCTACTTTATTATCACATTTCCTTTTCCTCTTACTTGCCTGTATTCTCACCACTATCCAGCTCTAATTGGTTTATACAACTTGAGCCCCCACCATTAATCCTGCTATGAAAATTACTGATGTGGATGACAAAATTGATACCTTTGTCTACTTTTAGTCCAAATATATATGGTGGTTACATAAAGTTTTCACTGAAGGAGTTGATGACCCTACCATTTCTACCTTAGCTGGCAATTAACATTGTAATATGCATAGCACTTACTTCATATTGTTTGCATTGGTTGTCATTATTTCTAGTTTCCTTATATTTCATAAGGTTCTGTGAACTAAGAGTTCACAGGTTATGGATTCTGCTGTTGAACTCAACCTTCCCTGATAGTATTCCAACCCAATTAAGGGAGGGAACAAAAACTCAACAATGTCAACAATGACCCATGGAGGAATAGCTAGAGTTCACTGATGAACATAGACACAAAAACCCTTGATAAAATACTAGCAAACTGCATTAAAAAATATATCAAAAAGATACTATACCATGACCAAACGGGTTTCATTCCAGGGTTGAAAGATTTATTCAACATATACAAATCTATAAACGTGATTCATCACTTAAATAGAATTAGGGACAAAGCCACATAATCATCTCAATAGATGAAGAAAAAGCCTTTGATAAAATCCAGCACCCATTCATGTTAAAAATATCAGAGAAGTTAGGCATCAGAGGAACTTACCTTAAGTTTGTAAAGGTCACTTATGACAAATCCATAGCAGAATCGTACTAATTGGAGAAAAATTGAAAATATTTCTACTAAATTCAGGAACAAGATAAAATTGTCTATTCTCACCACTCCTATTTAATATAATCCTTGAAACACCAGCCAGAGCAACAGGCAAGAAAAGGAAATCAAAGGGACATGAATAGGAAAAGAAGAAGTTAAACTGTTTGCTGACAATATGTTTTTATACTTAGAAGACCCCAAAAACTCCATCAGAAGACTTTTAGAGATTATAAATGAATTTATCAAAGGAGAAGGATAGAAGATAAATACCAATAAATCCTTTACACCAAAAGTGATTCAGACAAGGAAGGAATCAGGAAAACCTTTGCATTCACAATAACCCTCCAAAAATACTTGGGAATTAATCTAATCAAGGAAGTAAAAAGAACTCTACAATGAAAATTTTAGAACACTGAAGAAAGAAATTGAAGAAGACCTGAGAAGATGGAAAGACCTCCCAAATTCTTGGGTAGGCAGGTGAACATAGTCAAAATGGTTATACTTCCAAAAACTTTACAGATTTAATGAAATCCACATCAAGATAGCAATGATATTCTTCACAGAAACAGAAAAAAAAGAATTTTTATATATATTTTGAAGACTAAGAAACCCAGAATAGCCAAAGAAGTACTCAGCAAGAAAAATCAAACCAAGTGGCATCACAACACCTAATCTGAAAATACATTAAATATCTGCTGTAAACAAAAGTAGCATGATATTGGTATCAAAAACAGATATGATAACCAATGGAATAGAATAGATGACATAGAGAAAAGTCCACAAATCTATAGCTATCTGATATTTGACAAAGGTGGCAAAAATTTATCTTGGATAAAAGGCAATTTTTCAACAAAAGATGCTGGGAAAACTGGACGTGATATGCAGAAAAATGCAAATAGATCCTTGCACAAAACTCAAAGTGAAATAGATCAAAGAATAATGAATTAAACCAGAAACCTTACAACTGTTAAAAGAAAACACAGGATCAGCATTCCATCATGAAGGAGTTGGCTCTGATTTCCTTTACAAGCCACCCAAAGAGCAAAAAATAAAACCAAGAATCAATAATTATGATACCATTAAAGTAAAAAGCTTCTTCACAGCTAAGGAGTCAATTAAGACTATGAAGACAAAGTCTATAGAATAGGAGAAAATCATGGCTAACTACTCCTCTGATGGGATGACTGTCCAGAATACACAAAGAGCTCAAAAATCTTAATACCAAAATAAAGAAACAGCCCAATCCATAAATGAGCAAATGAACTAAACAGATTTTTGCAATAGAACAAAGATGAAATGCCAATAAATATATTAAAAATGTTCAACATCTCTAGCAATCAGGAAAATGCAAATAAAAATGTATTAAATTTTCATCTTCCAGAAAACTTCCAAGGGTCATAAATGAACTCAGCAATGTAGCAGCATACAAAATCAACATTCACAAATCAATCACATTCCTTTATTCCAGTGATGAACTTACTTAGAAAGAAATTAGGAAAACTACTCCATTCACAATAGCTTCAAAGAAATAAAATCTTTGGAAATCAATCTAATAATAGATTGATTTTAATTTTAAAATCAATTTTAAAATTAATTTTCATTTTCTACAATGAAAATTATAGAATAGTACAGAAAGAAATTTTTAAAGACCTTAAAAGGTGGAAAGGTCATCAATGTTCTTGGATAGGGTGAAATTCTATTATTAAAATGGCCACATTACCTAAAACACCATACAGATTCAATGCAATACCCATGAAAATCCAAATGACTTTCTTCACAGAATTAGAAAAAACAGTAATGACATTCATTTGGAAAAATAAGAGACCCAGAATAGCCAAAGCAATCCTTAACAAGAAGAGCAAAGCTGGTGGTATCACAATACCAGATTTCAAATTATTCCACATAGCTCTAGTAACAAAACAGCCTGGTACTGTTATCAAAATGGAAATGAAGACTAATTTCATAGAATAGAAGACACCGAGACAAGACCACATAAATATAGTTAGTTCATACTTGACAAAGGAGTCAAAAACATAATTTGGAGAAAAAACAGTGTTTTTAATGAATGGCACTGGGAAAACTGGAAATCCATGTGTGGTAGAATTAATCTCAATCTATATCTCTCACCCTGCACAAAAATTTATTCAAAGTTGATCAAAGACTTAGGACCAGAAACCCTGCACTTACTAGAAGAAGATGTATGCTCAGTACTACCACATGTTGGCTTAGGAACTGACTTCCAAAGCACAAGAAGTAAAGGAAAAATTAATAAATGGGATGGCATAAAATTAAAAAATTTCCTCACAGCAAAGGAAATAAGAGTGTGAAGAGAGAACCTAGAAAATGGGAAAAATCTGCTTCCTGCACCTCAGACATTAATATCCAGGACATACAAAGAACTCAAAAAAACTTAACTTTAAACTGGCAAATAACCCCATCAATAAATGGGTGAAAGAACTAAACAGACACTTCTCAAATGAAGAAATATAGTTGACCAACAAACACATGAAAAAAATGTTCAACATCTTGAGCAATTAGAGAAATGCAAATTAAAACTATATTGAGATTTCACTTCACTTCAATTAGAACGGCAATAATAAATGATGGCAGGGATGTGGGGAAAAGGGTACGCTTATACATTGTTTGTGGGACTGCAAACTGATCCAACCACTCTGGAAAGCAGTATGGAAATTCCTCATAAAACTAGGAATGGATCCAGCATTTGACCCAGCTATCCCATTCCTTGGTATTTATCCAAAGGACCTAAAATCAGTATACCACAGTGATGCAACGACATTAATGTTCATAGCAGCACAATTTACAATAGCGAAGGTATGGAACTAACCAAGATGCCCTTCAATTGATGAATGGATAAAGAAAATGTGGCATATACACACAATGGAGTATTACTCACCCCCAAGAAGAATAATATTATGTAATTTGCTGGCAAATGGACGGAACTGGAGAATATCATGTTAAGTGAAATAAGCCAGTCTCAAAAAATCCGAAGTTGGAATGTTGTCTTTGATACATAGAAGCTAACTGAAATAAGGAAAAAATCAGGAATAGACAAAGAGAAAGAAAATGGAGGAATCAGGAATGAAATAGGTAATGTTAATGGAAGGAATCAGGCTCAACTTTCTCATGTTCATATATGAACATATCATAGGGAATCTCATCAACACATATATCAAGAAGTCACTCAAAAAAAGAAAGCTATTCAGTAAATAAGGGAAAGACCAATAGAGAGAAGAAAAAGGGGCTGAGGGATGCAGGCAACTGAATTATAATATTATATTGCATTCTTCTATGAAAATATTAAAGTTTATTCTATTGTCTATATATGTAAAAAGAACAGTGGGTGAGAGGAAGAGGGGGGAAGTGGAAATACTGGAACTTAGTTAAAACAATGTACAACCCAAGCTCTTATAAATATATCATCATATATGCTATTGTCATGCATATTATAAACATGTTTCATAGATATATGCATTATGTCAATATATTTGGGTATATTAGAATAAATATATACTTCAGAGATGCAAGGGACCAGAGCATGGGAGGAGGGAGTTAGTGAGTGCCGTGGGGGTATGTTTGCCAGCGTATACTGTTGTATTGTGTGTATTTATGAATATGTGACAATAAATCCCTACATTACGTGCAATTATAAGCACCAATGGAAAAAAATGATTTCATATCACTCCAGTTAGATTGGCAAAGATCAAAATTTCAAACAACAGCAAATGATGGAGAGGTTGTGAGGTGAAAGGAACTCTTGTACATTTTTGTTTGGACTACAGTTTAGTACAACCACTCTGGAAAACAGTATGGAGAATCCTAAAAAATTAGGTCCCAGTTTTCCACTCCTGGGTATTTTCCCAGAAGACATAAAATTGGCATACTACAGCAACACAGCTACATCAGTGTTTACAGCAGCAGAATTCACAATAGTTCAATGATGGAATCAACCCAGATGCCCATTATTAGATGAATGGATTAAGAAAGTGATACACACACACACACACACACACACACACACACAAACACACACCAAGGAGTTCTACTCAGCTATTAAAAAGAATTAAATTATGGCCTTTGCTAGTAAATTGATAGAAATGGAGAAAATCACACTAAGTGAAACTAGCTAAACAGAAACTCAAAGGTCAAATGTTTTCTCTCATATGTAGAAGCTAAAATAAATAGTGAGTGAAGGAAAAAATTATATAAAGATCCATCACATACAAATTAACGAACTAAAGGAAGCCTTGTAGAGTAGAAGAAAGAGAATGGAAAAGGAGAAGAAGAAAAGGAGAGAAAAAGGGAAGAGAATAGGGAAGATATAAATATAGTATGGTATAATTTGCCCCTCTGAGATACTAACTAGTTCCCAGGCAATCATTAAAAAGGGGAAAAGTAAAAAATTATATACAATCAAAGTGATATCAGTAGAGGAAAGCAATCAGGGAAAGGGAGAAGGGGAGGGAAGAAGTTCTGGGGAGAGAATTGGGCCAAAATATATTGTTATGGTATGTACATGTATGAATGTGTAATAACAAATTCCTTCTTATGTACAACTACAATCCACCAATAAATTTTTTAAAAAAGTAAAGTGAACTCTTAAACAGGTTTAAAAAAAAGAAATTTATTGCAAAATAGCAAATAATTGCATACTATCTAACAATTTGTAAGCAATTTCACATTTGCTGTTTTATTCTAATTCTCAAAAATCATAACTGGTATTATTGATATAATCTTCAACAAATACTAAAATTGAGGTTTCAGGCATAATAAGTAACACATGCAAATTTATATAATAGTACTAGCACACTAACAGTATTTCTGGATTCAATTTGCACCCTGTTTCTAACATATTCGAATATATTACACAGTCACAGATTTGCCTTCCAAGGTAAAAGAACTGATTCTGGATTGTAATATAAACCAGATTTTGTTGCTAAGAACAGGTTCTACAAATTTAAGTTACTATACATCACATACTGTGAGAGAGGCATCAGCAGCTGACATTTTCCCGACATGACTGTCAATACATTGTTTTGATTTGATGAGGATTATTTTCTAAGGATTTGGCATGTGGGGTGTATGTGTATAGAACAATGTATTATTGTACTTATTAATGTTTATTTTGTTTACTACTTGTTATTGTATTCACTTATATTTATTTTGTTTTCTTTATTGGATCAAATTATCAACTAAGCAATTACAATAATAATTGCAGAATCTCTGATTTGTCTTTCTGATACATAGTCATGATTTAACTCACATCAAACCCCTGACTAGCTAAAAGAGAAGAACTTATATATCATTTAAAACAACTAAAAACAGAAACCAGAGAAGTTTTTCCTAGGATCACAATCCATAGAATTCAGTCTTTTAAGAAGCTGGAGTGGAGATTAAGTTTGTCAGTTTCATGTAAGCTTATACACATGTCTACTGAACAAAAGGGAAGTCTAGATATTTATAAATGGCCCTAGGTTTTAAAATAATCAGTTAGTCTGATCTCATGCGATGCATATGGGATGTAGTTAGTTGAGGTAATTACTGTTATTATAAAATATTATAAATCTATTCCTCCAAAGCACAAGAGAATTAACCACTGGTTGTTTTGGGGTGTGGGATGAAGTAGTCAGTCATATTCTTTGGCATTGATTACACCTCTGAGAGCAGTGAACTAAATCTGAACTATTCCTGTGGCTGGTACAAGTTACACAGAGTACATGTAGTAATCAAGAATTGTATCATCACAGGTAGGAAAATGATTGCCAATGTCCTCACCCAGACTCAAGTGTGTGCTAACACATACCTGCTGGACTTTAACAGGGCTGGTGTTTACAAAGCTCCCTGTGGTTATGTGATCATGTCTATAAAAAATGTCAAATTTATTGAAGTTGGGAAAGGGACTAACCTGTAAAATGAATGGAATTAGCTTCAATGACCACAGCACTGACATTTCAGAGGCAGTTTCCAATGAAAATGGAATGTGTGATTTCTAAACTTCAAAGCACTCTGGAGACGCAGACTAAATATAACTGACATCCTCCCACAGTGGGCTATTTTGGATCTTAAATTCAGATAAATGACATTGTTTGAACAGTTACTGTTAGGGGACTTAATCTGAATACATAATCCCTTAAATTTCTGGTACAATTATTTTAAATTACTTTCTGGAACAGTTATTCTCTTTATAGATATGCATAATATATTTTTTCCAGCTGTCAGTCACTAAATGTACTCTATGTGCTTTATGGAGCACAGTGAATATCAGGAATTGCTTTTTAATGACAGAACTTCTCAGAAAGATGCACATCATCCTTTCGTGCATGAGCCCTGTAGCTGTATCTGCCTGTAATCCTTGTCATATGTGATCTTTCAGCCAAATAGCTCCCTGATGACAACCAGCTATTTCAGGACAACCAGCTATTTCAGGACAAGACTCTTTTGCTCATGTGTTAAATTACCTTGATTTCTTCACCTTGCTAATGACTGGTTCTTTCAGACACCATCAGAAGTTGTGTTGGTTTTTCTCCTGGAAAAACCTTAACTATACCATTTGTACACATACATACCTCCATTGTTTATCATGCCAAGTTCATCTGTAGTCATCCTATCTTTTTAGATACAATTTCTTATGAAACTTCTATTTTCAGTGGATAATAATTTTCCAGGGCACTCTTTACACTAAACCAAAGGAAGAGTTCATACCTCCTGTCTCTCTGTTCCCTCGTGTATTTTGTATTTTTAAAATGAAAAATACATAGTGAGAGAATGTTTTAGACTATTTCAATCTATGACAAATATATATATATAAATATATATATATACAGATTTAAATTATAATAATAACTGTATTGAAACTTTTTTTTAGTTTCAATTGAAACTAAAATGAAAGGTCTGCACCAATTTGCATGACACAAAACTTTAGGAAGCGAGGTCATCATGAATGGTTTAATTGAAGTTCCAGGTCTACTTCTAAGGGATTCTCTACTTTGCCAACAAGTCATTTTCCATGATGATGGCAAGATGTCTATCTCAATTCCAGGATTCATCCTGTACGGACCCAGAGGACTAGGGACAGACAGCTAAAGGTAGGAGTAGACACCTGTCAAGAATTAAGTAAAACCAGGACTCCTGAGTCCAGCATTATCTAATATACAGTTGTCTGGTAGAATCCTACTTTTTTTTTTTCACTTTATGAAGTAGTTAAATAAATTTTATTTTATCTTGTGCTATTCTTAAAATTCCTCATAGGTAAGAAAAAGAAATCTAAGTTCTAATGTTAAAAATATTCTTACACAAAGTTGTTTATTTTATTTTTACACCTAAAATATTCAGAAATAATACATATTCCTAACTCAGGTAAATCTCCAGGGGGTTCTTCAAGATTTCCAAAATAGATCAATGACAAAGTACCTACTAATATATTCTGGAATATGTAAATATTCAAATTACAAAAGCATAATTTCAGTTACAATGATTTTTACTAATAAAATATGACTAAAATAATAGGTAAAATTGCCGGTTGTTTGTAACAAACTAAGCAAAATTGTAATAACAAGAATAGTGAAGAAAATACATTATACACATAAAATAGTAATCATTTTATAGCAATATATATTCACAGTAGTTTATACAATTCAAAGGAAATTTAATTTTCCCAAATGCCTTCCTTTTAAAAAAGAATATTTTAGAGCATCCTTTAAAACCACTCTGTCTTCATATTGGGTGTGCACTGTAACATATTAAAAATTTTGGAGATGAAATCATTTCATTTTTCTGGCCAACAGGAGACTAGATTTCTTTTTAATTTTCCCAGGAGTCCCTTTTTAGTATTCCAAGAACTTAAACTTTGCATTGTTCATTCTCATTTATAAAATTACTCGTAGTTTATAAAACACAGACACCCTCTTCTAACTCTTGGGAAGCTGTCCCTTTGGCTCACATGGTATGATGAGAACCACATAACACCTCCATCTACCTCAGGCCCTCACTGCTTACTTTTGTGCAGAATTGTTCGCTATTCTTTACAATATCATCTTTACAAAACACCTCTAGATGTTTGTGCCAGCTGTTCTTCATTCATCGCCTGTCTCCTCGTTTGTTTAGAAAACAGGTTTCCTTTAAGAATCAGTTCAAATGTAAACTCCTGTGTGAACTATCCTCAAGCCTCATTCTATTTGATAAAACTTCCTCCATAGGAAAAGAAACATTTTTTTCCTGATTAAAACATTATTTTATTGCTTTACATATAATACTATCTAAGGCAAAATTAACAGCAATGTATTTTCTGCTTGTTACACATAGTAATATTGTAATGTGTGATAATTGTAAGAGAAAGGATGTGAGGGACAGAAAAAAACTTTGTCTGTAATATTATATGTTTTCAGGGCTTTGCATGCCCAGTATTTCAAATGGCACAAACAATGAAACATCTTCAATCAATGATTATTAAATTAATAAATCCATTAATCCTGTGAATTTGTAAAAGAATTATATAGAAATGATTAAATGTCAGCTTGTGTTTTTATTTTATTTTTATATTAAAACTTTCTGTATAAAGATGGACATTAGTAAACTGATATGTATGATTAAAAGGAAAATAATCATTGAGTTTTGTTCTAATATTAAATAAAATGCTTTATTATAAGTTCATATTCTATAACCATAATATTGATTAAGCAACAAAAACAAGAAAAATCCTTGAAACTTAGTCCCTGGTTAAAAAGTAAGGATTTGCAAAAACTCAAAATATCTTTTATTAACAGAAATTTATTACAATTTTTGGAAATTGCTTATTATTATACCCTGAATGTGTCCCTCCAAGATTCATGTTAAAATATGATTGCAATTGTGGTAGCAAAACATTCTATATCACTATACATTAATAAAATACTTGATTATCAAATACCTTTTTAGAAAAAATGGTATTTGGAATGGAGGAATTTCTTACACTAGTTTTTATGTTACTGGCTAGTAAAGTGAGCTATTGAAAGTAAGCTGAGAAGTAAGAGAATAAAGGCGATCAGTAGAGGAAAGAGACAAGTGGGTGGGTAACAGAGGGGATGAGGCGTGAGGGAGTGATATTGGCCAAACTACTTTTATATTGCAGGCATGTAGGAATATGTAACAACAAATCCCATCATTATATGTAACTATAATGCATCAATTAAAAAATGTGGAAAGAGCTCGGAGGATTTCCTGCCTGTCTGTGTTTCAGGATTCTATTGCTGGTTCCACAGCCCACTGCCTGCTTCCCGAGGCTGGAATGACCTCAGCCCACAGCTGCTCTTTTCTCTCCTTCTCATCACTTGACACCACTCGTCCGCCTTCCGCAACAGGAGGGTTAAAGGAGGAAAGTGCCTTGGCACCCTGATTAACCCCGGGCTAAATGTATTACTACTTCCAGCTCTGAGACTCCACCCAGATCCTGTCAGGGGTCGAGGAAGGATGGAAAACTGTGATGAGTGGTTTTTTGATGTTGTTATTGCACTAGAAGCATATAGAAGACTGCACAGTAACTTATGTTTATGACCTGGCCAAAGGAACTTCTTGGACTGAACTATTGTCATCTTAGGGACTTCCTTGGACAAAGCGTCAGTGCTTTGTCTGGCTACAGGCCCTACCCTCTGACCATCTCCCAGAAGCACTGTAATGGCAATTCCTCTACACTTTGTCCGCTGTCAAGTACCCAGTTCCTACCCTGAAGTCCTCAGAGATCTGTTGTAAAGCCGGAATAGTTATTGGAAAGTATTTTGCCAATGAAAGTCCTAATGATTTTAAGGATAAAGTCATATAATGCTCCTATAACTTATTAATCTTAAGAACAGATCTGTATTTCCTGGTAAAATAAACTAGAGCTGTGTTACTCATCTTTAAAAAATAATTTGATTATCACTTGTAGTCTTAGCAACAAAAAAACCCATAGTGTATCCTTAGCTTTGTTGACTTATGACAGTATGTGTTCAGTGTTAGGATAGGTGACATAATAAGCTTGAAGAATCATTGTTCAGTAAAAAAAAATGTGAAAAATAAAAAATCAAAGAAAGGCATATGGTTTTCTATGAGTAATCCTTGACCAGTTGGTCTACATTTGGCTTAAATCCACTAGAGGGACTGTTTTAGAACTCTGCTCGGTGTCTGTGATTTTATGGCAAGTCCTTAAGGTATAGAATATGTTCCACATTACTTATTATCATAGTTTTCCAAACTAATGACTTAAAAATAGTTAAAGTTGGAACTTAAAAAAAAAAGGTCTTTGCCAAGTTGGAAGAAGTGGATTCAGACATGTCTCAGCAGTAAGGAACAGAAACATTTATCATGTTCTTCTGTCACTTTGTGTGCGGGATTCGTGGCAGGGTAGAGATCATAATATACAACAGATGCTAAAGTAGAAATATATTTTCATTTCTATAAAAATCTCACATTTCATGGAAAAAGCATTTTGTTGGTTGTATTTTATTAACAATTCAAATATATTTTCAACTACCTTAAAAATGAGGCACATTTTAAAAATTAATTAAGGAATGAATAAAATAGGTTTCAATAAAAGAGATACAAATTCCATGCAGAACCAGGAGTGTGCTTTGGGGAGGCCAGCTCTCTCTCTCAGCCCAGACTGTTCCACTAAGGAACCTGGCTTTCAGGTGCTGCTGTACCGGTTGCTTCTCCATGGACCAGTAGATTGTTATTTACCGTCAGGCAGGTAAATATATTTCTCATTGATATTTATTCAAATCAGATAGTATGATTTTTGCCTAAATGAATAAAAGGCATCCATGAAACTTTAGAAATCAGTAATAGACAAAAATGAAATTAAGGTTTTGCAAATGAGAAATAATGAATTTAACAGAACCTAATCGCTAAGTCCAGCAGATGCTAAACCAGAAAGACGTCATCTTGCAAGTTTTTTTCCTAAGTATCCACATCCAAATAATGCCAACTAATTTTATTAATTTAATCTTGAGTTTAGTATTAAAACAAAGGCACTTATTCTTACCTGTGTTACTGCAAAATACCATAACATATTGATAATAGAGTATGTGAGAAAAGTCTGGTTTTTTCCATACATCCCCAAGTCCCAGCTTCCATCTCCAGGCCAACCTTTAACATTATTTTTTATCTTTCAAAAACACTACATGAATACACAAATATAAATTAATTCATACACAGGAAACCACAGTGACATATTTATAGAGTTTATACAGGTAGTAAGATATACTCTAAAATGTTCTTCAGTTTACATGGTTCACTTAAAAATATATCTTAAAGATAATTCCATGATGGTTTTATTGTAGTACTAATATTTGGTTTTTTTTTTTGTTTTAAGAGAGAGGTATAGTGAGAAAGAAAGAGAGAGAGAATCAGTTTTATTTAGTTTTTCATGTGGCTTTCATTGCTCTGACACTTGGTTGTGTATGTGGTTCTGGGATTTGAACCTGGGTCCTCATGAATGCCAGGCAAGCACCGTAACTTCTGAGCCACTGCTCCAGCCCCCAAAATTTGTCTTAATTATAGCGTAGTATTCTCCTCTATATATGTAACATAATATATTTAATGCATTATATGAGGTATATTTCTCTTTTTTTTAAGAGAGAGGGACAGAGACAGAGGGGGAGAGAGAGCTAGAGAGAATCAATTTTTATTTAGTTTTTCATGTGGCCTTTGTTGCTCCAACACTTAGTTGTGTACATAGTGCTGGAGTTTGAACCTATGTCATCGTGCATGCCAGGCAAGCACTGGAACCGCTGTGTGCAAAATGCCAATAAGAAATATACCACCGCTCCAGCCTGAGGTATATTTCTTATTGCATTTTGTGCACACATATATACACACATATATATTGAATTTCCTTTTTTTGTACATATGTACATATCCAATTTTTATTGTTATAAACAAACATGTTCTAACCTATGTTCATATTTGTACATTGTTGGGCACTTGAAAAATAAAACAAATTCTTGGAAGTGGTTACATATATTTTGCTCTTTGACTGATATTGGTAAAATGATCTCCAAAGAAGTTACATTTACTTTCCTTGCTACAAATAATTCAAAATATGGTTTCTTTCTCTTCCTCCTGTTAATACATTATGTCATAATTTGGAAAAAAATAGCTCTATCAAAGTCATTGGTGAAAAGTAATTTACAACCTAATTTTATACTTCTTTTGTCATATTAGTTTTTGTATCTTTTTACAAGTTTAAAGTCACCTGGTTGTCCTCTTATTGTGCCACTCACCTAGTCCTGTTTTTTTTTCCTTGCTTTATTTATTTTTTATTTATTTGGTGACAGAGATTGAATCCAGGTCCTCCCGCATGCTAGGCAGGTACTCTACCTCTGTGCTACATCTCTAGTCCCATCCAGAGTTGGATTTTCTTGTTGTTTTTCAGGAGTTTTTAAATGTTCATGAAAATTGGCAAGTTTTTCTATCATAGGTGATTGTTTGACTTCTGGCTTTCTCATTAAGGTTTTCTCCAATCATTTCACGCATTTTATGAGGTCATATTTCTAATTTTTTATTTGGGAGGACTGTTGTCATTCTCCTTCAGATTTGTCTCTACCTAGCACCAAGCACAATACCTGCCTATAGAAGTCACCGCATAAACATTTGCTGAAAAGGTTGTTGAATTAAAATGTGAAGATGTTTAGTTTTTTCATGCAAAATTGAATTTTACCTAGTATCTAACAGCTTATAAACATTTTTAAGAGACAGAAAGAGAGAGCAGAGAGAAAGAATCAGTTTTTTAATTTATTTTTCGTCTGACTTCAGTTTTTCTGACACATGTGTATGTGATGCTGAGATTTGAACCCAGGTTCTTGTGCATGCCAGGCAAGAGCTCTAACCATTGAACAACCACTCCAGCCAAAATTTATATCATTTTGTAATGATATTCATTTCCTCAAAGTTTTGTTTCCCATTTTTCTCAATAAAGTTTAGAGTAATATTTTTAAAAAGCATGTAGTAGTGGTATAATTCTGATTTTCATATGAAAATTAAATCATATTTTTGTAATATAATCCATATTATTAAATAAAAATTATTTGAATTATTTAAGGCTCAGCTGAAAGCAGCAGAAATTGCTTCAGCATCTAATTAAAGAACTAAATGGAACAATATCACTCAGCTCTCCCACTCCTACACAGATGTGCAAAAGATCTAAAGTCAGCATACTACAGGGATATAGCCATGTCAATGTTTATAGTAACACAATTCACAATAGCCAAGCTATGGAACCAAACTAGGTGGCCTTTAACAGGTGAATGGATAAATAAAATCTGGCATATATACACCATGGATTTTCACTCAGTCATGTTGAGAATGCAATGGCATTTTTCTGTAAATTAATAGAACTAGAGAACACAATGCTAAGTGAAATAAGCTAGTCAAGGGTTAAATGTTTTCTCTGATATACAGAAGCTAGAGCAAAGCAGGAAGAAAGAGGCAGGTGTGCAGGGAACTTCATGAAAATAGAGGAGATTCCCATGTAGAGGAAGATGATAGAGGAGGAGAGAGGAGGGACAGGAAAAGACAGAAGCAGTGGAACGAATCTGACCAAATTTTTCCTGTGTACATATATGAATATGCCACAGTGAATTTCACCTTTCAGTGTGTCCATAATGCATTAGTTAAAAATACTCTAAACAAATGGAAGAAATATCACTAGAGTAGAGGAAAACAAACCAGGGGAGGAGATAAGGAAGGAAAAGGGAAGTACAAAATTAACTCTAACAAAAGAGATTTAATTAGGTTACAGTGCTAATTTAATGAAAGTTTATGATGTAAACATAGTTGTAAAAACAGGGGACCCAACTATGAGCAACTGCAGGCATGAACATTGTTCATAATGCAAAATAATGAGTTTTTTCATAACAGTGTCTGTCATTGAAATTCAGGGATTTGTTTGTTCCTAAAAATGTTTAGTATTAAGGTGAAAATTTCTATTCACTACTATCCCATATTTTTGCTTATAAAAGAGCCGGAGGGAAAAGGGTTGAAAACCAATAAATCTATGCCAGCAAAATGTATACGGAGATTTAATGACAAATACAATCTTTTTCCATCCAGTTGTACTGTATGGCTCCATATCTTCATACCATTGGGAGGTCAGCTCATGATTCCAACATCTGAGGCAACTGTAACTGGGATAGAGAGCAATTTCAGCAACGAACGCTTCTAACTTTGCTTCTAACTTCTCAAACATTTAGTTGGTTTATTTTACAGGCAAGTTATGCTGGCACGTTTATCTGTGCGAAGTAATATTTATATTTCTTTTTGACTATTGTAGACATGGAGCATTCAACAAAGTAACAAAATATAAACCCTTCCGAAAACAGTATATTTTGCAAAAACATGGGCCTTTCAATCATAGCTGTTCACATGATCAAATGAGATTTCCTTTGGAAAACACAGCATGTGCAATGCAGGGAGAAAAATTAAACCAAGAATATGATTATGGTTTTGGTTTAAAAAATTGCTCATGTTTCTTGGGAAAATCATTCAGATTTGAAGTACAACTGGCACAAAATAATTGCCTCCTCTCATACTCTAGCAAGTATAGCTTTCATTTTTCTGGGTGGCTGGTTTTGCATGTTTGAAATTAATTAAATGGTTCAATATTATAATCTGTTAAAATTCTTGTATAAAAATCTTCTGTATATTCTCAATACACAGTAAGGTTTTTATTTTTATTTTTTTTTTTTACCTTAACTGGCAAGCAAAGTGAAATTAAAGTATGGGGATTTTGTGAAATTTCTTCACTCTTCAAACACTGATGTCATATGTGTCATTTAACTTACTGAGTCTGAATTTTCCAGATGCCATCTTAATTTTTAGGTGTAGCATCAAATTGTGAAACTTCAGGGACACCAATTTACTTAGTAAAAGGCAATGGATATGGTATTTTAGTGGGAGTTTGTTTTGGCAGTCTGTACGAGGAAATTCAAAATCTTCTTCCACAAATACTTTAATAGGCCTGAGTTGACCAGAAAAATACAGAAAAAAAAGAGTTTTAAAAATTGAATGTATGCTCTGATATACACAATACAGGAAAAAATCAGTAGTCAAGTACTAGTAGGATGAAACACTGCTTCATCAAAAATAGATGCCACAGATGTGTTTGGGGACGTTAACTTAGAAAAAATAGAAAAATAACATTAAGTTGACAAAATTAGTTAATTATATGCTTTCATTTCTGCTTACTAAAGAAGTAAAGCCTAATTTTAAAGAAATGGAAAATTTTGGTGAGTGCCAAGAGGATTTTTCCATGTACTGCTTTTTGGCATAGAATCTATATGTATTTATCCAGATGTTAAGGGTACGAATTTTGAGATTTAATGGTAAGTGGAAGTGCATTTGAAGCATAGAATAGTAATAAAATGAAAATGAATGACTATGTTGAAAAGAGCAATTTGTATTTCATTCTTAAAGGAAACTGAGATCAAACTGTTTTGTAAATGTTAAAACAAATCAGAGGAAAAGAGACAAACACTGCATTGTATTTCTTCTAAAATTCACACTTGAAATGGAATTAGAGTGAAATTTCCTGCAAACAGTTTTGAGGGCATCTAAAAGATCTGTTTTAATATACATAAAATAACATTTTCTGACTGCGCTCTGGGAGTATTCCTTCTGTATGAGGTTGGAGATGGAGTGAGGCAGGACAATGCTGTCGATGAGAGGATATACTCTGGTTGGAAATCAGTTCTGTGTTTGAACTGTGTGACTTTCAATAGTTTAGCATCTTTTCAAAGCCTCCATTCCCTCATCTGTAAATGATTATGTATTAGCTTCCCTTCACTGTAACAAAATAATCAACTTATAGAGAAAAAAGACTTTTATTGATCAATTCACAGTTTGGGAGACTGTATTCCATGGTATGTTGGCCCTATAGCTTTGTGTGTGGATGTGTGTGCTTGCGCACACATGAAGTATTGAAACCAGGAGGGCTGCTTAAACACTGAGCCACATCCCCAGCCCTTTTTATTTTTTGATACAGAATCTCATGAAGTTGCTCAGAACCTCACTAAGTTGCCGAGGCAGGATTTGAATCTATGATCCTCCTACCTCACCCTCCCCATCCACTGGGATTACAGGTATGTCCCACCACACACAGCAGCCTTAATGTTTTCAGGACTGTGGTAAGGCTGTATATCATGGTGGGAAGTGTATTACAGAGCAAAGTCACTCACCTCATCATCAGGAAGTGAAAGACAGAGGAAGAAACCAAGGTCCCATGATTCCTTTCAAAGGCCTGCATCCAATGATCCAAAACTTTCTCACTAGCACCCACTTCTTAAAGTCTCCCCTACTTCCCAACAGCACCACATTGGGAACAAGCATTTACACATGGACCATTGGAGAACACTTCAGATTCAGACTGCTGTAGATGGTAAGAGAATGCAATAGCCAAGAGAAGGTTATAGCCAATCAATTAAAATGATTATCATTATTATAATTACCAAAGAACTGAGTGCAGTATTCACTAGATTGATTGTGATCATACTGGCCATCAATACGGAGTGTGAATCTGCACAATTACATTATTGTCTCTTGAAGTGCATTAGTTCCAGGGCTACCTCAGGGTTCTGGTCACACTGCTGAGAGACATACTGTCACATAGGAGTTGTCATAAGTAATTAGATTTCCAGTGAGCTTCAAGATCATATTCCCTCATACTCTGTGACTTCCAAAGTCCTTTAAACTCATTAGTTTCCTTAGTCTTCAGGAGTGTGGAAGGTATGTGAAGAATCCAACAACAGGAGATTGAGAAGGTAGGAAGGTGTTAAATTCATTAGATTCTTGCAGATCATGCCAAGAAACTTTAATTTGATTCAGGTACAATGATAAGTGCATGAAAAGATCATCATTGTTTCTAAAAAAGGAGAATAAATAATACTACTATTTTATTCAAAAGATGCATTACAGTGATAATTGTGTGTATTCAGATTTAAAACTCAAAGAAATGGGGAAATTTTTATCTTTCCATTAAATCCCACAGATTAAAATTGAAAGCAAAATAGTTATTTTGAAAGGAAATATTACCTAAATTATCTAATTCAGTTTTTGAGATTTAAATTACACTAAGAAAATATATTTGAGGAAAGACTCTATTGAATGTACTAATAAACATTGAACATTCATATAACTTCCAAGTAATTCGTGTTTTAGAATCTTCATTTTATTTCTTGCTTTAATCATTTATCAAGGTTTGGTTTTCAGAACTCAGTTATAATTACTAGAAATCAAAAATTAAAGATGCAATTAAAAACAAATAGCTCCTTTTTTCACTGAAGAAGAGACGGAAAATTGGGTTCCATTAGAGAAAACCAGATTTAATATCAGGTGAACTGACTTCCAAGCCAGTTCTGTCATTTTTCTAATTTCTAACAATGAGTGGTTAAAGCATTTCAGCTTAAAAAAGAAAAGTTGTAATAATAAAAAGAAATAAATATTCCTCTAAACTCCCTAAGGAATAAATGAAGTGCATGGAGTATAAGCTTCTTCCTTCTGTAGAAAGGACTCTCAATGGGATCTTCAGTGTTTCCAAAGAAATTTCTCTAGAGTTCTGATATATATTTTCAGTGAGGCCAATGGTGGGTAGCTCATTTTACATGATATGATTCCCAAGTTTAATGGAAGGAAGCATGCCAAGAAGAAAGTCTCTTGGGTCAAAGGAGCAATTCCTTAGTGTTCAGCAACAACAAGCACAAAAGAGAGAAACAAATCCCCGATTGCAGACAGTGCAAAAGGTTGGAAAGGAGGACTTTATTTGGTCGGTAATGACATATGATGAGAGAAATTCAGGAAAGGGCATAAGCATGAAGTGTAGAAATGCAAGGAGAAATAGATTGAAGTATACGAGAGGAAAGAACAATTTGTTGCAATACAGCAATGACCATGTCCTTTCTTTCCAATGCCCCACACCACACACAGTCAATCTCTGGTTTTATATATGCAGCACAGTAAAAGGATTTAAGAAAACAAAGAAACATTCTTTATTAAGGGAATAACTGTCTATGACACGTTTAAATTTTTAAAAAAACTATATAGAACGTTAAGAGTTCTAACATCTCTTATTTCTCAGGGTTGCTGTAGTATTGAGGTTTTAAATCTTCCTTTAGTAATATAACATGAATTTTTGCACTTAGCATCTTTTAATTTCAATTTGGTTATGGAAATTTTGGATTTCCTATAATTTAAAAATAGATTATATCTTTATAGGTGTATTATATAAAATACTTACATAGAAACTTTATGAATCTTCAGTAATTACTAGCTGACTTTATCATTCATTGATTTTCACTATGGAATTAGATTTGTACCTATCTACTCAAGAAAATTTTAATCCATTCATTCTCATGCTAATTGAATTAAGCATCAAATTTTTTAAAATTGGAAATTGTGCAAACATTTTGAACAGGAAGATTACTAACATCTAGTTAACTGTTGAACTGTTAAAAAAAGAAATAGACTCATTGGGCATGATGATGCACCTGTTATCCCAGCTATTCCAGTTGCTGAGGCAGAAAAAGCACAAGTTCAAGGCTAGCCTCAGACACTTAGACCCTGCCATAAAATTTTTTTAAAAAATTTAAAGAACTGAAAATGTACTCTATGCTTGAGTGCCCCTGGGTTCAATTTCCAGGATAAAAAATTTTAAAAAGCTGAGCTTCGCTGGGTATAGAATTCTAGGCTGCATGTTGTGGTCATTTAGACGTTGAAAGATGTTATTCCAAGACCTTCTTGCTTCCAGTGTCTGGGTTGAGAAGTCACATACAATTCTTATTGGCTTGCCTCTGAATGTGATTTGGCGTTTCTCCCTTGCTGCTTTTAATATAGTTTCTTTGGTATCTCTGTCGTACATTTTGAATATGATGTGTCTAGGTGTGTTTCTCTTTTGATTGGGCCTATTGGGTGTCCCATAAGCTTCCTGGATGAGCATGTTAGATTCTAGTTTTAGTAGAGGAAAATTTTCTTTCAGGATCTCTTTGAGGATGTTTCTTATACCATTGGTATGGGTCTCAGTTTCTTCCTGTATTCCAATTATTCTCAGATTTTTTCTCTTCATTTCATCCCAGATGTTCTTGAAATACTGGTCATGGTCATTCAATTTTTTTTCTTTTTTGGTGTCTGAGCGCTACGAGATCAACACACATAAATCAATAGCTTTCCTTTATACCAATAATAACAGGACTGAAGAAGAAGTCAGGAATTCAGTTCCTTTCAAAATAGCTTCGAAAAAAATAAAATACTTGGGAATCAACCTAACAAGGGAAATCAAAGATCTCTTCAATGAAAACTTTCGAACATTGAAGAACGAAATCCAAGATGACCTAAGAAGATGGAAAGACGTCCCATGCTCTTGGATAGGCAGAATTAATATAATAAAAATGGCCATTCTGCCAAAAGCTTTATATAGATTTAATGCTATCCCTA
>PVKS010029442.1:0-25355 GCA_004027875.1 Aplodontia rufa | reverse complement strand
AATATTTTAGAAAGGACACTTCTGCTAACTAAAAACAATCAAGCAGGCATAAAACTTACCATGCTTTAAGGTAGGAACATAGGTGCCCAATAAACATTTACTTTATTATTGGACAAAGTAAAGGTGAAAATACCTCTTTTAACTAAAGATTTCAAATGACTCCTTCCAGAATCAGGGAACGTTTAAGTGAATAACATAACTCATGAAAGTTGGGTAAATCCTCATTTTCTTCAGATTTGTTGTTTTACGTTTCTTTATTCTTCTTTGTCTTTCCTTATCATAGTTTATTGACTTCATAACTCTTAAAAGCATGGCATTTCATTGACTTTACACTTCTTCCCTGTTGCCTCCATTGTGTGATATAGACAAGAATTAACTAGTTAGTGAACCCGGAAGCTAGCAATGCAAGACCTTAGTCTTTCATGGACATTTCTCTATGTCTGCCAATGTGGTGTCCCGTAATACAAAATCAACAGCTCAATGTTTCAGAACCACATATTTGGATCAAGACTAGAACAATACGAATAGGAAAAAAAAATCAGAGAAGGCATATCGCTAGACAGAGCATTTCCTGGTTATTTTAAGCTGGGGTAAATTGCAAAAATCCATTAAAGACATTCTCATGATAAATGCTATCTCAAATGTGTACCATGTGCCAGAGACTACATTAAGTATTCACACATTTTTTTAATTTAAAATACAAAAAAAACTCCTGGATTTGTTTTCACCGTGACAGCTCAAACCCTTGCATTAGAATAGCTTAGTGGATTATGACTGGAATTTAAAAATTGGCTACATTCGAATGGTAATCACATTCTACATATAACAACAACTACAACTTTTAAAATGTTTGTTTTAGAAAATGTGTGAACATGTGTGTGTACATACACATGTTTGTAGGTGAGGACGTGAATGGGCACATATGTACGTGTATCAAGTCATGCGTAAAATGTACTTTTCATTGATAAACACATTTAAAAACTTCAAAAGCCCTATCCTGTAAAATAGTATTGCATTATTTTTTAGAGAAAAAAATAAAAACTAGAAAGATGCAGCTTTAGAATTCTCACTTCCAAAGTTCCCGAATGGATTGTTTCCATAGAGTTTCTAAAGGTGGCTAAGATAATGTTATTGTTGCTCTCTGCTTCCTGTCTCTTGTGGTTTGCATTTACTCAGCATCAAAACACCCCTAGCATAGGGTGATTAAATCTCCTCAGAGCAGGCCATCTGTGCCATTGAGTAAGTGAGATGCTTCAAATAAGTGAAAGATGAATTCTGTTCCAGACTGTCCCATAAAATTATAATAAAAATAATAATGAAGTGCTCTATAATAAAAAGAAAGTCGTTACAAATACTGTGCTATTGATTTCAAAGGGCAGTAATTTCAGAGGAGCTCTTTCATCTGTGTTATAAATCTCGGCAACCAACGGAGAAAATGTCAGGATTTTAAAAGCAAACAAATAGGGGAAAAAATCGCCTCACTGCTCATCTTTCATGCTGTTTTGAGTAAAACTAAGGTAGCACAAATATTTAAACAGATGGCTCAATGATATGCTTTTTTCTTTACTAATCATAGTTATTAAAGCACTCACTTTATTTTTATTGTGTTTTAAATGGGCAGAGAAAATCCAAGTCTGATAATGACCTTTGTACATCATGCTGCAAATTGATTTTGATGACCTTTCCCTCTCCGATAATTAGGCTGACTTCATGCACATTCATCTCCCTCTCTCCACTCTGAGCGCGGAGCAGGGTGCAGTGTGTTTTTCCTGCTTTTCTCTCAAAACCCTGTTCCCCGTCTACTAGCTTTGTCTCTGCCGTTGCTCTGTTACTCTCTTCCCTGAGAGGCACAGATTCGTGAATAAAGAATGAATAGAGATATTTAGAGGCTGACAAAATAAAAGAATGATTATTGATGTTTTGAATGATTAAATATCTGAATTGTCATGTAATTATGACCATTACAGTTATGGCATTGCCATAGTCATTTGGCTACTATGTACATTGTGCCGAAGACTTATTACCACACTGAATTATAACGTGATAATTCAATGAATTTTATAAGGGTGTTTCTTTGTGGTTAATGCGAACAGATGGTACAAGTGGAAAAGAAATAAACTATGCCTCATTTTCCTTTACATTTTTTTGTTATTATGCTCAGAAATTAAGATCATTAGACCAACACACAATGATACACACATATTTTTCAATCATAAGCTTTAAAAATGCATTTTATCAAGTATCTCCAAACTCTATATTTTTGCTTTAGAGTTTTTTGTTTTAAAGTTGTTACTGTGGTTAAAAATGCATAACATACCATTTACCATTCCAACCACTTTTAAATGTATATTTAAGTGTATTCACAATATTGTATGCCATCACCACAATTCAATTCCAGAACCTTTACATCACGGCAAATCTCTGCTTTAGGGAACTTTTTTCATTTACCTAGGTGGGTTTATTAAGTCATATTCTTAACATAATCATGTATGAGCCCCCCTAAGCCTGAGGCTAATTATCAATACTTTTCAGAGGACGACAGGATTTCAGAGGATGGTTTATTGAGGAATACTAATAAAAGAAATTTCACAGGTGTTAATAAAATATGTATGAAGAATTTATTGTAAGTGTAGCACTAAGCTAAGTACTACACATGATCAGGGGGAAAATGGATAATAAAAGGCTGCTTAAAACATTCATTAATCTCCAGCAACCCCTCCTCTCCAAATTTCTTAAGGCAAAGCCCAAAATTTGTGTTCTTATTTGGTTGACTTCTCCTACAAGTATTTAACAGTCAAGTACAAACTGGTCCCAGTCTTAATGTCTGCAGGTCCTAGTGTATTCTGTTTCTTTATTACTAGGGAAACCTAAATCATGAAATGGGGGGAATTTAATGCGGGAAATTAGGCCTACAAGTGACAGAAATGCTGAAAAGCCAACAGGAACCTGTGAGGCCAGGGGCAGACTTTGGTGACCAGATACTGAAACTCAGGGAGATAAGCTTAATTCCTCCTAAACTCTTGAAAAATGTATGGTTAAGTCTTTCCATTTACCTTCAAATGCCATAGTATCATTGTTTTATGGGAATGTTTTCATTTCTACTGGGTAAATACGTAAAGGTGGAACCTATTGTATGGTAACAGGACGTTATCTATAAGAAAATGCTGAATTGTATTCTGAAAAGGCTATACATTTTTATATTTCTGTCACCGATATTTCAGAGTTCAAGTTGCTCTCTAATCTTGACAACACTGGTATTGCCAGGATTTTAAATTCAAACATTCTAAAGGGCATTATGCAGTGGTGTCTTATTGTGGTCTTAATTTGCATTTCCTTGACTATAAATGATTTTGAGATTTTTATGTGCCTTATACCTACTGATACATTTTTGTCTGTGAAAGGTCTATCCAAGTATTTGTCCATTTCTTATGTCCAATTTTTTTTTTTTTAAAGAGAGAGGGACAGTGAAAGAGAGAGAAAGAGAAAGAATCAATTTTATTTAGTTTTCATGTGGCTTTCAGTTCTTGGACCCTTGGTTATGTACATGATGCTGGAGTTTGAACCCACGTACTCATGCATGCTACGTAAGCGCTGTAAACGCTGAGCCAGATTTAGCCCCTTATGTCTAAATTTTAAGGTTAATTTTACTAGTTCTCTATATATTCTAAAAGTGAGTCCTTTATTGGTTAGAAGTATAAAATATTTCTTCCAGTCTGAAGCTTGAATTTTTATTTCTTAAAGCTGAGCCATTAGGTATTAGCTTTGATCATAAATTTTTCTATGAATTTTTTTTAATGGTTGGACCTTACTATGTCCTTTCTAAGAGCTGTCTGCCTACCCCAAGGTCATAAATGTATCCTCTTTGTTTTCCTCCAGAGTTTTCAGGCTTCAGCTTTTCCATGTAGGCCTCTGATACATCTTGATTTCTGTGTACCATTTGGGGGTGTTTATGGTTAATTTTTCTTTCATACATTTTTCCAGGTTTTCCAATATTATTTGCTGAAAAGAATTTTATTTCCATACTAAATTACCTTGGCTCTTTGCTGAATAACAAGCAGACCTGTGTACATACATGTCTATTTTTTGTACTCTCTATTCTGTCTCATTGAACTATTTCTTTGTAAGTTACTTGATAGTGTGTTGTAGCTAGCTGTATATTAAGTCTTGAAATGAGGTAGTACATTTCCTACTCTTATTTTTGAAGGATATTTTAGGTTTTTTTTCATTTTTCTATTAATTCTAAAATCAACTTGTTGATTTCTATATAAAACTCTGATTAGATATTTTTATTTGTTTGTTTTAAGAGAGGGACAGTGAGAGACAGAAAGACATAATCAATTTTATTTAATGTTTATGTGGCCTTTGTTGCTCCAACACTTCATTGTGTATGTGGTGCTGGGATTCGAACCCACATCCTCATACCTGGCAGGTAAGTGCTGAAACCACTGAGCCACTGCTCCAGCCCCTCTGGTTGATTGGAGATGTATCATACATTAATTTGGGAAGAATTGACACTTTCGCCTCACTAACCCTTCCAATCAATTAATGATAGCATATGTCTTAGCCACCAGCTTATGTTACAATATATAGCAAAATACCATAAACCAGGTGGCTTATTTAAAATATTTTTTTTAAAGTTCTGGAGGCTGAGAAGTCCAAGATCAGGATCGCAGGATAATAATACATTGGATTCTAGCCAGTGGTCTCTTCTTGGCTGCAGACTACCAACTTCTCTTGGTTTCCTTATGTTAGAAAGAGAGGAAACCTGCTCTACTCACCTTTCTGTATGAATACTAATCCCATCTTACGTACATATAGCATTTAACAGTATCTTTTCACTTATTTAGGAATTACTCAAATTCCTTCAGCAAGTTTGAGTGTAAAGCCTTATATTCTGCTTAATTTTTATGCAATAATAAATAGCATGTGTTGTAATCAGCTCCAAGGAAAGTTTCCAGAGATTTTCAGTTCTGACTGTGTTTGTCTTTGCGTGGGTATTCCCCATTGGATAAGGCTGACTGTGTATCCTGAGTGCGTGAGAATGACTTACGGGGCTGCCAGGGCTTCCCCATGCAAGCAACTGTATCCTCTGCCTTCATCTCCTTTGGATCACTCTCCTTGGACGAAGTTACCGCAATGTCATGGGAATACCCAAGCGGCTCTGCAGAGACGTAGACGTGGTTGGGGAGCTAAGGCCTCTGTCCAACATCCAGCATCATATTGAAGCTGTGAGGACCTTCCTGAAAAGAAGCTCTTCCAGCCCTTTGAGCCTTCAGAATCCTGCCATTTGTATTGACATCTAACCTGCAGCCCCTTGAGAGGCCCTATACCTGAACTACCCAGCTAATTGTTCTTCAATTTCTCATCCACAGAAGCAACAAGAGATAATAAATGTTTATTATATTTCCAGTCATCAAATTTGTGATAATTTGCTGTGCAGTAGGAGATAATATAATGCCATTTTAACTTTGTTCAATTGTTTTTTGCCATAATATGGAAATAAAATCAACTTTCATATGTGATCACGTATCCCCTGATCTTGTCAAATTCACTTATTGGTGACTGCAGTTTGTGTTATAGATTTGGTAGGATTTTAATGTGATCAGTCATGTCATCTACAAAAACAGCCTTACTTTCTCCTTCCCAGTCTTTATGCTTTCTATGTCTTTTTCTCCCTACAGTGGATAGGACTTATGGAACAACCTCATTTGGAAATGATCACCGCACATAGCTCTGCCTCACTCCTGGCTGTGTGGAAATGTTCAGTATTTCATCATTAATTATTATGTTAGATATAGTTTTTCATAGATGAGGAAATTACTATCTATCTACAGTTTACTGGGATTTTCTATCACAACTGGGTGATCATATTGTTGTCTTTTAAGCAATTATGAGAACAAAATTATATTCTCTTATGTTTATCCATATAGTTACCATTTTTCAAGGGGCTCCAACCTTTTCTTTTATGTGGTTATTTCCCCTAATTCTGAAGAGCAAATATTAGCTATTGGCAAGACTACTGGCAGCAAAATCTTCCACCTTTTTTTTTTCCATCTTTCAGAAAATACCTATCTTATGTCACTTTTTTAAAAGTCATCTTCTGAGTACTGTATATAATTTACTTATATTTTCCCATTAGATTGTGAGCTTTATGAAGTTAGAAACCTTAATTTATTTACCTCTTTGTTCACTTTACCTGGAATTGTGACTACTGTGACTGTCATAGAACTGGCCATTTCTTTCTTTTTTTCTTCTTCTTTCTTTCTTTCTTTTTTTTTTTTTGGAGGGGGAGAGATATGAATGAAGAGAAAGCAAGGAAAGAAGTAAGAAAGATGGAGGGAGGACAAAAGGAAAGAAGGAAGAAAACATAAGAGAAGGGGAGAAGGAAGAAAGGAAAGAAAAATCAATTGGCACTGTTATGCATGGTTTCTATGAAAATATTTGTGTTTGACAGTGTTTCATGAAATATCAGTTGTGTTCATCTGGTGTTAATTTGATTAAAATAACTATTAAGAATTTCTGGCAAGAAGGAGATAAAGAAAAATGCCAACTATATACAAATCTACAAAAATTTTATATTACATTTTAAAGTACAAAATAACAATTTATTTCAACTGATCTTTGACACAGAATGCAGAGACAATCTATGGAATCAGAGAAAATATCCACAAACCATATCTCAGATAAGGGGCTTATATTAGAAATATATAATGGACTAATACAACTTAATAGCAAAAATCAAAACAAAACCAAACTTTAAAAAGAACAGAATGCTCAATTAAAAGCTGTGCAAAAAAGCAGAATAGACATTTCTCCAAAGAAGTACAAATGGCTAATGGGTGATTTAAGAATACTTAACTTCACTAGTCATCAAAAAATATAAGTTAAAACCACAGTGAACTATTACCTCACTCCTGCAAAACTGGATTTTATAAATACATGTATATGTATAAATATATATTTAAATGTTGCATTGATGCATAGAAAAATGTACCATTATACACTTTTTTGTTTTTAAAGAGAGAGAGGGACAGTGAGAATGAGAGAGAAAGAATCAATTTTATTTAGTTTTTCATGTGGGTTTTGTTGCTCTAACAATTCTTTGTATATGTGGTGCTGGGGTTTCAACCCGTGTCCTCATGCACACCAGGCAAGCGCGGTAACCCCTGAGCCACCGCTCCAGCCCATTATATACTTTTTTTTTTAAGAGCAAGAGGGACAGTGTGAGGGGGTGGGGGAGAAAGAAAGAGAGAGAGAATCAATTTTATTTAGTTTTTCATATTGTTTCGTTGTTCCAACACTTCATTGCGTACATGATGCTGGGGTTTGAACCAGGTCCTCGCACATGCCAGGCAAGTGCCATAACTGCCAAGCCACTGCTCCAGTTCCCTCATTATATACTTTTAATGGGAAGGTAAGCTAGGGTAGCCACTAAGGAAAACAGTGTGGATGTTTCTCAAAAAATTAAAAATAGCATGACCTTATGATCCAGCAGTACTCCTTCTGGGTAGGTATCCAAAGGAAATAAAATCAGTCTGCCATGGATATATCTGCATTCCAATGTTCCATATAGCATTATTGTCCCACTGTAGTATTATTCATAATACCAAAATATTAAATCAGTCTAAGGGTTCGTTGACAGATGCATGGATAAAGAAAATGTTAGTATACATCAACAATGGAAAACACTTCAGCTTTTGGATGGACTTGGAGGACATTATGCCAAGTGAAATAAGCAAGGTGCAGAAAGAAATAGTGCATGATCTTCCTGTATCTGGAAATTGAAAACAGTGAACTCATAAAAATCCAAGATAGAATGGTGGTTTTGGTGTATATGCACGTGTGTGTGTGTGTGTGTGTGTGTGTGTGTGTGTATACACATATATACAGAATATCATCCACATTTCATATTCCATGTAACATACATTCATTGAAGCCTCATAACTGTAAAGGAAATAATAATCTATCACAAATGCTTAAATACTACTAATATATATATATGTCTATATATATGTATAGTATCATCTTTAAAATGAGACATAGAAATTATTGACAGTTTTTCAGAATGCCCACACTGTGGTTTTCTACCTAATGACAAGAAAACATGTACATGGCCTGGGAGGAAAAATAAAAAAAATGTGGAAGGAGGCAAGAATAAAAGTGATTGGCTTAACATAAGAGACGAGTAAAATAATAGATGTCTGAAATCTAATCAATTTCCACAGACAATTTTGATGGGAAATATTTTGGAAACATGTACAAGTCTAAGCAATTAATTTATGCTAGTAGTTATTTCTCTGCCTACAAAAGGAAAGTAACTTCAAAATCATGTTATTCATAATATTTATAATGCTGATTATAAATCAACCAAGAATCTTCAGCTAGAAAAAATCAGATGAATTATATAGGCTTAACAGTGATAAAATATAGTTTCTAGAAGAGAAATGCTATGGAATTCAAATTCCTAAGTTATAGAATGATAACTTTTATTTTATGGAACAGTATTCCGGGAGAACGCTGGACACATTTGAGATGTGGGTCATTTTAAGTGTCCCTGGGTAAAGTCTGTAGAATAAACTGTACAGATCAATTCTGTGGGTAGAGATGTCATCCAGGTGAGCTCTCAGAGCTTGCTCATACTTTATTTTGATGCTGAAATAATGTTTAATAGCCTTATCAACATTTTTCTTGGGCAACAAGATGGTTTTTAAAGAAAATCTTGGTGTGTGTCAATTTATGAAAGGTAATTGATGTTAGAATGTAGGTTTTTTGAGACAGACTTAGGTTTAAATGTAGGGTGACCTTTCTCCCATTTTTGCCATGACAGAACTAATTTGAGCTTGTTGTCCCATTCATTCTCAAAGTGACCTAATTTATATTGTAAATTATGTGGTTATCCAATTTAAATGTCAAGTCTGTTAATTGCTGGGAGAACTTGGGTGAATTTTTTAATTTTTCAAACTTCAGTTCTTTACTTTTAAAATGGGAATAATGATACCTAATTCTTGAATGTTGAGAAGTTTAAATTAGAGATTTTGGAAAGAATCTATTCCTACCTGGCTATTTATTTCACAGCAAGTCCAGCGGCTTGCATCCTCCTCAATAAAATAATTAAAGCCTTCAGTGATATGACTGCATTATCCTTTTCCCTTCATCTCTCTTCATTCTAGAAAGATGAATAAACTATCTTTGTTGACCTAAAACTCCAACCCAAACTATTATCTGTTGACTTAAAATTTTCAGTTTTTTCCAACACTCAACCTTGGGTATGCAGTTTCTTAGCTTTAAGCTTTAAGTGATTCCTTTGATTTCTCTCTCATTGTCTTTAAAAGCTCTTTATTCCATAAGGTTCACCTATTCTTCTAGGAAGACACACCTCCTAACCTTACTTATGGCTCTTATTCTCTAAAATTATTTACATATTTGATTAAGTGATACAGTATTCATATTATTTGAATCTTTCCCCAGCTTTTTTATTGGTTGGCTATATACTATTGCACTATCTAGATATATCATGATTTAGTTAATAAGGTATTTAAATTGTTCTGTTTTTAAATTATTACATTTCATGTAATTATACTTCACTATATTTATTTGTACTTGTATGCATATATATTCTTTTTTAAATCATGCGTCTCTGAATTGTTAAATGTCTCTCCTGCACATAATGTTTTAGGATTAGCTAAAGGGTTTTTTTTTAACACTGTCTAAATGATCAATTTTATAGTTTCTGAATTTTGTGCATGCTTAGAAAGATCATCCCTATCTCCAGGTAATAAATAAATTCTGTCATGTTTTCTTCCAATACTTTTATAGCTTCATTGTTTAAATCTTTGACTCATCTGGAGTTTATTATTATGTAAGTAGTGGTTTGGAGATGTGGTAATACTTTTTCCAAATGATTGTATAGTTATCACAGATTTATTGAAAAAAAATTGTCTTTATCTCCCCTGGTTTGAAACGCTCTCTTTATGGCAATGCCCATATATATTTGGGTCCATTTCTGAACTTTATCTTCCACTGATGTTTTCTGTATATTACTGGGCCATTTTCAAAGTGATATGAACTGGCATATGTTTTATTATGTATTAAAAGTCATATTATTCTTCTTAGAATGCTTTTGCCTAGCTTTATGTCTTTATTTTCCAGGCTAATTATAGTAACATTGATTCATTTTGAAGATTTTGGAGTTTTTTTTTTAAAATAAGAATTGATGACAATATGAATTTGTATTTTTTTGAATAGGATTACAATTTGTCGAAGATATTTTAAATGCCTTTTTTATTAATTCTAAAAAAATGTGTCACATATTCCTTATAAAGTTTTTTTCTGTTTGGGACTATGATTGACATCTTTCTACCATTATACTTTTTACTAGTTATTGTTTATGGATGAGAATTTATATTTATTAATGAGGTAAATGTCATAATGACTTCATCTGTAACACATTTCCTGCTCATTCTCTTTCACACATTATCTGCAAATAAATTTTTAGCTTTTTAAATACGTATTTTCAGATAAGAATAATTATCAGTAGTACTGCATTTGAGTTCAAGTTCAGACATCAATAAGTCAATGCAATGTTCTTATCCTTTGCTTCCTCATTTATAAAATGCTGAGAATGGTAGTACTTACCCATAAAGATAAATGTAAAGATCTAGCTAGTAATGTGGGTAAAGCAATTAACAAAAGGCCTACAACATAATCAGCATTCAAAAATGTTAATCATTATTTTGGTTTTCCTCAAAGTTAATTGCATAGCCTTTTGTTACCACCATTAAAAAATATTACTAGCAAGTTTAAATGACTTTCAACATTGATTCATGAAATGGCCTAATAGAAGTGTGTGGTTTATAGATTATAGTACAGTAAACATTTAGTCTAGATTTTACAGGCTACCATGTCATGCAATTTTATTATTTTAAATAACAACAATAAATTATTGGGAAGCTAAATGGCACTTAAGCTTATGTTTTTGTGAAATATAAAGAAATCTATGAATTTTAAAAAGTCATGTAATGAAAGTCTTGTTTTATGTTTGATTCTTAATTTCAATGGAATTATTTATCACTTTTTATTTCTATCATATGTATTTATTTACACGTTCTTTCTTTCTTTCTTTTTTGTTTCAGGTCTGAGGACCAAACTCGGGGCCTTGCGCATGCTAGCCAAGCGCTCTGCCACTGAGCTAAATCCCCAACCCCTGTTCTTTCTTTCTTGATTGAAAAGGTGGGCACTAAGTTTCATGCACTCATTTGTACCATTGATTTGTAAAATCAACAGAACCTGCTGCGTTATTACATCATCCAAAGTTGGCATTCAGTAAACATCATTTGAATGTACAAAGAAATAAACCAAGCTATGAAGAAATGAATGAATCCAGAGAGTATATATTTTCCGTAGGCTTCAAGCATATGACATGGAAACATCATGTTATTCCATTCTCAGAAGTCAAGAGACAGTGCCAAACTTCATCTCTTCTAATACATACAACATTCTTTTATAAGAGAAAGGTATTAATCAGGATTCACTATGTGCAAAACACTGAGTAGAGGCCTGAAATGTTAAATGCTCCATCTTCAAGGAAGATCATTTTTTCCCCTTAGTGCACATGTATTAAATCTTACTCTAATCAACTCATTTTATCTTTTACTCTTAGTGGAAATTATAGATATCTTGTTTTTACTGTAAAACCTGATTTATATGCTTCAGCTAAATGAAGAGATTTCATTTATGAATGCTAGTCAGTGATTTATTTCATTGTTTTCCTTATTGGACAAGTCACTGCAAATTTTTTCCCCCAAGCAAGATGGTATTAACCTTTTCTGACTGCAAAGTAACTCTCCTACCAGTATCAATAGTACGTAGTTATTTCTGTCAGTTCCTTTATAACATTTGATAAACAAATAAATACGGCTCTACATATCAAAACAGTGAAATGACTAGTTTGAAGATTAGCCCTTTGATAATCATCTACGGCAGATTATGGAGCCTCTGTAATATTTCACAGAATTGGCCTTATTCCAGTTGATGCCGATACTGGGATTTAAGTTAATTGCCAGTGCATCTCAAACAACAGAGCAGGTGCTAGGAGAAAGAACATTCCCTGTGTTTTCTTTGTTATTTATAGTCAGAGCTCTTTTACACTAAACCCTTGAGCTGCCTTTTCAGAGCTCACTGTATAACAATTTCATTCACTTTCATGTCAACAAGCTTTGGTTTGATCAATTAAAACAGAAAAATGCTGGCTAAAGCACGGCAGCCCAACGTGATTCATTTTGCTGCAAGTTTCTGGCAGCTGCCCAAGAATGACCTGCTATCTTCCTAGTGTCCTTACCATTTTCCCATCTGGAAAGGCCTGACCCTTACTGTACACCAGGGAGCTGAAGGCCTGTGCAGGCTGCATTCAAAGGCCATTAACAATCATAACTCTAAAATCATCACCCCTTCCAGGCAAGGTTAACAGTGGTCTACAGACAGATAGGAAGGTCGATGTTTTATTTTTATTTACATAAACACAAAGCAAGTTCCATGATTTCTTTAATGACAAAGGATGCCATGCTAACCTGAACCGTTACATTTTCAGGCTTTTTGATCTTCCTTAAAATTAACCAAAGGTAATTTTGAGGAGCTTATCCTCAATTTTAAAATTTCTGGTGTTTGTTTTTGATTTCCCATTAAGTAAAATAATTTATTCATTTATAATTGGATTTATTTTAAGGAACCTTGGGTCAGATGACTATTTTATTAATTGCCTTAACAATTAACAATTAAATTATAGAGATCATCAAGGAAAAGCATTAAACATATCTTTTGAAAAAAAGTTAAATGAAGCATGATCAGTAGAGATGCCAGCATTTAACTTTAGTAAAGTCTTGAAACTTTAAGTAGTTTTTCTTAACTAAGACTATATGTATACTGATAATAAATTAAGTTTAAAACCTTACTCACTGAGCATTTATCACCCAACGTATTATCAAAGCATGAGTGTAGGGCCCTGAATTCTAAACAATTTTACTTTTTAGAAAATGAAAGTTCCCTTTCTACTAGAGATCAATACAGTTTAAGGCTTTAAGTAATTAATTTACCATGCCTATAAGTGACTGTTAGTCTTGTCAAATGAAAAAAAGTGCACAACTAACCAGAGCCCTTCTCCAGCCACCATTGCTAGAGTAACAAGCAGGATTCAAATATAGACCGCAAAGCTAGGGAAAGTCCCACTCCATTAATCAAGGGGCAATAATAAGGCAGAAGGGTCAGCTTGGCCTTGCTTAGGAACTGTGACGATATAAAGAGGCTACTAAGAGGTAAAAGAAGTCCAGAAACACAAAACTTCAGTGTGGCCTGATGATTCAAACATCAGAGGACTGGGGAGGCAAGAAAAGGAAAGAAACGCAATTTTAAAATTTGTGTTGCTGGAGTTAAACACTTGAATTCTACTTAAGAAGATTCTTATTTAGGGGGGAAAAAAGAACAACTCCATTGGATTTCTTTATGTAAGGGTAAAGCTAAGATCTAATACTGGAATGAAAATTGATGCTAAATATCTGAGAATAGAAATAAAAGATGTTATCTTTGCTGTGGGCAGAATTAAGCCAGTGGGAATAAGTTACATGCCCCGTGTGGCAGGTCTGAGGATGTTCCATCAGCAGTCTCTTTATGAGATAGACTTAAGATGTTTAGAGTGGAGGCATTAAATCCAGGGGAAGAATCTAGTCAAAGAATCAACTACTGCAATGGAAGAGTTTAACTTTTTATTCAGTCTCTTAACTAATAATACTCATTCACTGGGCACCTAACATTTGCTGACATCATCTAATAGGATAACAGGTCATAACTGGGTATGGCTTAGAGATTACAAAAGAAGGAATTCTCATTTAATCTTTTAACCTGCCTTCCTTCCTTCCTTCCATTTTCCTTCCCTCCCTTGTTCCGTCTCTCTCTCTCCTTTCCTTTACTCCCTTCTTCCATGTTGTAAGCTTCTTTTCTATTCTCAAACTGTTAATAACGTTTTATTAAACCCCACAGTCTCACCTTAGATTATGGTTAGTATTGGAAGGGAGGGATATTTGCCAGCTTAAAAATGAAGTGATTTGACTACATATAATTGCCCGTATTAAGAAAGAAGAGAGAATCACTTTTTGTGACAAAGCAGATGTTCAGGAAGGATGGGGCAAGACAGGCCTGCTACGGTGACAAACCAGCATAAAACAAGGTTGTGGTACCCATTAGCCTTCCCTAGGAGAGTCTCAGAAATGCTTCCCTGTAAAATCAGACCCAAGATCCCCATGGTGCCTGGGTCTAGATGGGACAAGAGAGCCTTTAGGGTGTGGTAGCATAAGCCTTGGCCCACAGTTTTATCCTTCAGAGTATTCTCCCAACATCTGTACTGCACACCACCATTAACAAAAGTGGAAAAGACGTTCTTAAGGAGCTTCAGAACCCTCACATGTGGGACATACCATAGCCAGCTACTAGGAATCAGTGCTGATGTGGTGAAGCAAAGCAAATTGCTCCCACAGCCTGCTTGGTATTTCTTTGGATTCTTCTTTCTAATTTCTTGGATCATTGCCAAGTTGGGCCTAGAGAATATTGCTGATGTGCCTTCCTTCACATGAGACAGAGGATAATTTCTGGATTCTGGCCTGCTGACTGGTCACCCACTGACTTCTGTGTTTGAACCGCATGTGAGGCTCCACTTGTTGTCTGAGTTCTCACTACCACCTCAAGTCCACAGGACACAAGGGTGGTGGGGCATGACATGAGTGGTGTTTTCCCTAAGTGTACTACCCCCTATAGGGGAACCCAGGATGGTCAATGCACACCCTCACCAGAAGTTGTGGCGGAGCATACACACCTCCATAGAGGGTAGGCAGGTGCTATGCGAAGCCAATGAGCTCTTCCACCCATGCCCTTTTGCTGTATCTGATTATCTGATTGATAAGTGATGTTTTACCCTGGTCTGTCTTAAGGGTTTCACGCAGGTACAGATGTTTGTTTCACAAGAAATGTGAGAATGAGACTGCCTTTTTTCCCCCACATTTGCAGGTCTTTTACCTATTATCCCTGCTGGTTTTAGTGTGTGCAAGTCAGGGAGCAGTCACCACTGAAGGAAACGCATTTTAGGAGTGCTATGATTGTAGTCTCTGGAGATGCAGTTGGGAGATATGTTGCTTATGTTTGTATACTATAACTGTTATATGGTAAGTTTAGCGTGACAAGAAAACAAAATTTTGTTCACACTTTCTTGCATATTCTAGATATAGTCCCTGTTAACAATCAGTGACAGCCTTTGAAAGAGTCATGGGAGAACAACATTCCCAGGCAGCAGGATGGTGGTACAGTGCCATGCTGCATGACGGAACAGCAGTCACAAGCAGATTTAGGTAGTTAGAGAGGCAAGAGGTCTACATCAGTACAGTAGGAACAGGCTTGGCAGAAGACAGCATTATGGGTGGCATGGGTGATGTTGCACCCATATCTTCAAGTGGGAGACATACAGTTAGAGAGGGATGACGCATTTGATAATAAAGGGCGCAGAGATGACTCTTGTGGCCTGCTGTAGCTTGAAATCTGCATGGTCTATCTCACCTTGAGCAGCTGTTATAATTGAGGGTTCTTTTAGCTTGGAGCTAGTAGCCCAAACATCTTTAAATTGAAATCACTTTAATTTACATCTTTTTCTCAGTATTGATTCTTCTTTACACTTCTTCAAGCAATTATGTGCTCCGAAGAGACAAAGAAGACAAAGAAAAACAGGAGGAAGAGGAGCAGGAATAAGAAAAGGAAAAGGAAAGGAAAGAATGGTTCTTCCTAAGGGCTTCTGTGGGCTGCATAAATGAGATAATACATAGGCTGTTTTAGACAATAAGGAATGTTCATTCTGGCTTATGAATTCTGGCTTGAAAATGTTGAATGATATAGTCATATTCAGATGTAATTACCTTGAAGGAAGCTGGGCTCAATTTTGCCACATAATCCATTTTTTCACAATCAAATCATTAGGTGAAATACCACTAATTTTACATGATGGCGACTAATTAAAATGCTAAATGTTCTGTGCAAACCATAGAAGGTCAGTTTGCCAGCTCAGACTCAAGACCTTGAGAAATATGTAGGTTGCAAAGCCAATGATTCCGAAGTCTTTGAAGAATGAATAAAACCTTAGGAAGCAGGAGATGCATAAAATTTTGGGAAACTAAAAGAGAGAGGGCCCAAAGGTATTGGAAATCAAGTACTCTCCTCCTTTACAAACCTCTGCTCTCTAGCACTATGGTCCTAATATGGTGGTCTTTTGTTTCTTCCTAGATGTGAAGTGGGGGCAGGGTATACTGGGGTTTGAAAGCTTTCTGGAACAGTGACTTTCAGATGCTGTGTTAAAGTTTAGATTGAAGCTATTTACAAAGAAGTCATCCTGGATTTTTGGCTGAAGAGATATTCATTTGAAAAGCCTCCAAAACAGGCAACCTAACGAAGAGAGAAACAATGAAGACTCACCCTCTCCAAATATCTGTACTCAGTGGGAGCATGGAGACAGGGGAGGGATTAGGTGGCGCGGCCTGGGATTCGTCATTCATCAACTCTACACATGTTCCTAGTTGGAGATGTATCTAGGACTATCTGTATCTCTACCCATATCTACATGCATCTATATCTAGCTGTATATTTTTTCCTTTGCATGGAAGTTAACTATGAAATAGCGTAATGGAGAACCTTGGGAAATTTGAGCCTACATGGCATTTAGCATATGTTCTAAGCTCTTTTGCCTATATTAACTCATTTAAATTTCACTGTAACCCTAAACAGTAGATAGTATTTTCTTCTGTTCCTTTTACAGGTGAGAAAGTAATCACTGCCCATACTCAGCCAACAAACAGAAACTCAGAGGACCCAGGCAAGCTGGCTCCAAAGTCTGGGACCTTACCTAGATAACATTTCTGTCAAAACACATCCATTTTTCACTGTAATTCTGTTTAAGTTGTAAAATGAAATGAATTGCTAATCAAGGGGAAAGAATACAGACTGAGGTTGGTTAGTCAGAAGAAAAATAAGTTTCCTCTTTACCTTTCTTTTTATTTTAGCCAGGAGGCAGAGGTACTCTGCAGGAGCCAAGAGCAAGGACATATAGAATTCCTGCTGTGGGAAATAATTCAGTCTTTCCTGAATGGAGTGAATAGCTCAGGGAAACTCTTGGGCACTGCGGAGGTGTGAAATTGGCAAAGAAAATTAAGCTCTTCCCTCTTACAAACAAAGAAGAATAAGCTAGTAGATAGACTGGGGCTGATGAGAAGCTTGGGGTAATACTGAAACAGAGAAAGTCAAATTTGGTTTAGCAGATTTCATAGGGGTTGCGTGCATTGAACATTTTCCTCTTTGGAATCCTTCTCTTTCCTAGCCCTCAGTCCAATAAGTTTAACAGAGTGACTATTTATTGGGTGCTTCCATTTGCCAGTCCGCCCTGGCTTTGCAGGCATCTGGCTCAAGCTCACTCCTCACTGTTGCCCATGTTGCGCTGAGGAAGGTGAGACTCAGCTTAAATGATGTGTACATAGGACCTCATAACTAATAAGGGCAATGCGCAAACCCTTCTTGCTTCTACATGTGTACTCTTTCCACTGAATTAATATCATCCTCTCAAGCTTTACTTATATAACAGGTATTGGGCAGATGATGGCTCCAAAGCTGTTCTCTAGTTTCCTTTCCTATGCCTGTCATGAGTGAGTCCATGTATTTGTGGTATAGCCCTAAACTTTCAAGTGAGGAAGAATGTTCTCCAACACAATAAGTACACAGGTTTGTGTTTATGTATTTTGACAGAATATCAGACCCACAATCATCAGGCCTTCACAAGAATAGAAAATTTTCTATTTAATAGGCTTTATAACAATTTTTGTAGTGGAAAATGATAGTACCTTAAACAAGATTATCTTAAAATAGCAGTTTCCTTCTTTCTCTCTGCAGAGAAGGGAAACTGGCAACTAAATAGTTCACTTAATGATGTTGCACTCAGATTCTGCATCCTGTAGACACTGGCCACTAGCCAAAGCCATAAATAATAATATTTTCCTTGCAAATTATGGAATGCATATTTAAAAGTAAACATAAGAAATCTTATCCATAAGTAACTTGTGGATCAATAGCCTTTTTATAGTCTTGTATTAAGGTGTAATACATATAAAATATCTTTATCTTTTGATTGTAGGTCACTAACACAATGTCTTTTCAAAGATTCGTTCAAGTGCATCTGTCTACTTGCAAAGCTTTTGGGTCAGAGTTGTCTGCAAAGAACTGGTCCAGTCCCTTAGAAATTCCATGATTGTACATAGTTGAAAACCTATTATGGCTGCTCCACAGCCAAATATTTGAGGCACCGATCAATGCTGGAAATGGAAGAGAGAGAGAGTTACAGGAGGAAGCAGAGGAGTCTTCATACTGCTAGTTGTTCTTTCACTTTGATGCAGCTCTGTAAGCTTTAAAGGAATTTAAAAAAAAAAAAGGAAAACATTGAGCTTCAAACTGAAAAGATGCTATGCCTTTCCTTATAGCTCTACCTGATCTGCCAGCATCAGCCAACACATCAGAACCTAGACATCTGAACAGCCTATAGGCTCCTAGGGGCAAGTTGTAAGCCTTTAACTCTTTAAGGAGAATGAGTTCTGCCCTGCAATTATTGTGAGTCAGTTTTCTTATGAGGGAACATGCACTCTATTACAGTTCATGAAGCACTTGCAGATTAAGGCCCTCAGTCAAAAAGAACTTTTGCAGAAGGGAAGGGAGATTCAGAGTTTACACTCATTAAACAAAATAGAGACATTAGGGTTTATTATCTGCGCATCAGTGAGATTTACAATTCTTAAAATATGCAAGCAACAACATTTGTGAGGCACATAAAAAGACTGCAAAATATCCAAAGAGATTGCTAATATTAACATATAAAAGAAATATCATACCGAAGCATGTAGTGCTAATGATTTAAAATACTAGTTAGACTTTCAGTGTTGTCCTATGAGTACAGATTTTCTTAAAAGCAAGAACAATTATTAGAATTTTTAAAGCTCTTTTAAAGCACACACTGTCAAAGGTTATGGAAGCAGTGCCATGAGGTTAATATTCTGCATATATTTAAGGATCCAAATTAAAAATATCTGACATTTGGAATGAAGCAAGTATAACATAAAGCTTAGGAAAAGCATGTTTGAATAAAAAGAATGAGCATACAAATTAAGTCAACTGAAGTAGAAAAAATCCTGGGCAAAGGAAAAAGAAAACAAAACAAAATAGGAGAAGTTTGCCACATAAAAGATTAATACTCCTATATTGTTTGGCAGCTCGGTAATTGACATTCCACTATATTTCTTTGTAGGCCAAAATATGACTGATATTAAATGTGAGGCGATGCTCATAGAGTGTTTATTAGCAAGGATATGAATTCAGGTAACTTTACATTCTATGTCAAACCTTACTGAACTTTTAATGCCATTTTTAAGGGATTTAATCAACTTCTAATTGTTCTTGTGCTGATTTTACCTAATCATCCAATCAGTGGCTTGGGGAGACACTCCATTAGAGAGGCATATTCTTACAGATGTGGAACAGAGAACAGGCTTTGTCACTTTTTCTCCTGACCTACTTTTCTGATCCTTTAGAGGGGTCAGCCATGGTCCGGTCCCAAAGGCAGAGTGATGAGCAGAACAGCATTGCAACTGGCAGCAGGCAGAAGCAGCAACATGTAGGAACAATGAATGTAGACGGTTCTTACTAAAGATCTGGTTTCAGGGCTGAGTTTCCAATAATAATATGGTTATAGATTCTCTTACTTTGATGATTATTATTTTCCCATATTTTCAGATGTTCTGTATGATTTTGCAGATTCAGGATATAAAGGTCAGAATTCTTCTCATTTCTTGAGAACACAATCCCATGGCAGTTAAGGCTTAAGGAACTCATTAGCAGGCACTCTTTTTAGGTAGAAATACTCATTTATTAGGAGCCAGGGCCTTCACACACTGTAGTATCAGGCTCCTAGAAAGAAACAGATGGCACAATCAAATGGGGGTAATTGAGGAGCATTCAATAATGATACTATTTACAAAGGTGTGTGCACACTTGTTTTAGAGAAACTAGCAAGGGGTGTTGCAATATAGGACTAACAACAATAATAGCCTTGATCATTCCTAAGCATAAAGCATCATGGGAGGGAGGAGCTAGCAAAACCCAAAGAGCAAAGCGGGTCCTTAACAAGAGCCAGTAGATGGACACAGTTCACCCATGGGGGTCCAGAGAACTGGGAAAAAGAAATACTCTGACCACACTCTCCTGTTGTCTCAAAATCCTTTTGTTGTCTTATATCTGTTAAGTCATGCTAGAAGTCAGAGAAAAAGGCTACCTATTTATTTAGTCGGTAAATGTCAGCTACTTAGAGCACTGAAGGGTGTGGAAGGTTAGAGAATGGAGTTGGCGGTACAAATGGAGAACATCCAACCACACATACCATGTCGCTCATTCCTTACCACATCCTAATGAGAGAGACATTATTAACAGCTGCAATTTGTGGTTAGGGAAACTCAAGTTCAGGAGGTCATGGAACTATTTTATAAGACAGAGGTAATAGGCAGCAGCGCCAAGATTGAAAGCAAAGTCTTCTCAATCCAGGCCCTTTCTGCTTTTGTTTCATGAATCTATGAAGTTTTTTACAGGAAAATGAGAAAGGTTTGGGGATGGGGTGTTTGGAAATGAATATAGAAGAGTAGAAAAATAAGAATAGGGGGCAGTAGGCATGCTCACATATTGGATGCTATGTCTCCGGCACTGGCTGAAGTTCAGCATCCTATTAATCCTCTTATCACCTGGCTGAATTAGGCACTGCTGTCCCTGATTTACTGAGCAGGAAGCAGAGCCTTAGACTTAGTCATCAGGCTCACCCAGGCAGCAAGTGGCAGACTCAGGGTGGGAACTTATGTACAGTTGATGGCTTGAATTCTTAATGCTTAAACTATAGACAATTGGGAGGGAGGAGAAAGAATACAAAACGAAGACAAGTAACCTGGGTGTCTGGAACAATTGTCCCAAACTTTTAAGTGTCCTGAGTGGTTTTGCTGTAATACAATTAATTTACCTTTTTTTTTGCCCCTTTCTTTTCATTTTTCTACTTGTGTATTATGATATAAGTAGTGAGGATATTGTCCTTAAGAAAAAGGACAAGAGTTCAAGCTATTTTATTATCATTATGGGGACAGTTATGCACATCTGAGAGGAATATTCGTATCTGAGTTCACTACACCACTCTTAAATGCACTCCTCTTATACGCTCTTTCAAGGAATGGCTCCATCTATTTTTTGTCTTCACTCAAAACCTGAGTACCTTCCTATTCTATTCTATTTCTATAACTATTTACTAGAATCCTCTTTGAGTGATTAAAAACATATATACTAGACCATTCTAAAAGCACTATATTCCTTGTTAGAGTACTTATCACACTCTTTTGAAATCATGGCGCTACAGATGTCTATTTACAGACACTATCTTTTGCAACTGTGTCCTAGTCCCCTGCATGGTGCCGGGTACATAGTAGTGCCTCAATAAAAGCTTCTGAAAGGTCAGATGTAAATTGAGCCCCTGTAACTTCTCTGGGTAACAGAAAGCATTTAACTTGCTGTGAACATAGGGGGAAATGGATGCTTCCGATTTTCTAACCTTTCTTTTGCAGCAAAGGCCAGGTAAGGCTGTGATTACCTGACTTCCTTTTTGTTTTCTTTGATATTGCCACTGATGTAAGTCCTGCTGTTCTTCAAATGTCAGACTGACTTGGTGCCAATCTTTTGATTTCCTGTTTCACGGGGTTTGCAGATATTGAGTTAGGTGCATTTGATTCTCTGTGTTTCTATTTCCATGAACCCTTCTGGAAGACATGAGTCAAAGACCTCTAGGTTAACTGACACCTAAATGGCATTTCAACCATATTTTCAGACTCTCAAATACTTTGGACACTTAGTCAAAATGTTTTGGTACTTGTCCCTAGTAATCATTAAAACTGGTCATATTGGCAAAGAATTCTTGAATCAAAGGTACCCGAGTAGAGTTCCTTTAAGGTCACAGAACATAAAGCAACATCCTTTAGCTTCCAAAGGAGGTGTGCACAGCTTGCTCTGAAGAAGCAGCATGTGGGGATACACTCCTCAGGCTTTGACAATGACTTAAAATGTCTCTCTGCCGCAGATGCAGTTGCATTCTCAATCCCTCTATTTCTCTTTCTCTCCTACAATAACTTCCATTTGGTGCTCAGTTTAATCTTTCACCAACTTGCAGAGAGAGCTTAGCCCTTCTTCACTGCCCGGGCACTGCAGCTTTCGTGGACAGTAAGTTATTTTCTCTGCCTGCAACCTCTTCTTTTGAACCGACATTCCACCCTGCTCCCTGATCCCAATGTCATCTGTTATACCAGCATCTGTAGCAGCTGTGGCTTCCTCTGGCTGAAAAGTCTCAATGTTTGCTGTGAAAATGTCATTCCTTCACCTCTCTCAACATTCACACTCACTCGTTGGTTTGTTTCCAGCTGCCCTCAAATGTGTTCAGAATAAATGATGCACAAAGGACAGTTTAAACACGGGCAAAGCAGCTGGAGGCAAGGCATCTCCAGTTCACAGGGCTGTTCTTCTTTCACAACAAGTGTTGCATTGTCATTTAAATGCGTTCCTGGCACAGGAGACACTGGCTGCCTCTCTGCTGTGGCAAAGCATGTGTAGTGGTTGCCAGGCAAAAAGGGAAAAGGATTAGATGGAGAAGGTGTGGAATGATCGCTTTCTGTGAATTGCCTGTCCTTTGTTCTTCATTCTCACCATCCCCTTGTCAAATTGAGCTTTACCATGGCAAAAGGCCAGGAATTCGCCTGTTCCCTGCCCGCAGTACCTCACCATTTCTCTTCACTGCATCCTTGCACCTTGACCACATTGTTTTGCTCAAGATTTCCAAGATTGGTGTTTAGTCATTATAGAAATGACAATATGATTATGTTCATGAAAAGTATTATTTGTATGAAATATGAATTGTCATAAAAATATGAGGTATTGTCATGCAGTTAGCATGCCAAAATCTTATCTAGAAATTAGCTCTTACAATTCAAATACAGTTTCTTCTGCACATGTAAGAACAATAGAGCTCAATCTATAATTTTTAAAGCATTAAATTAACTTAAAAGGACATCACTACCTAACTACCATTAATTAGGGCATGACTTGGAATTATTTTTCTAGTGGTTAATTGATGAGTAATGCAGATACACTTGCACTGTGTAGTCTGTCTTCATGATCCATTTGCCTCTTAGTTAGCTAGGGCTGAGGGTTTAATCTCTGGCCAAAAGCAGGGTGAAGCCACATGACCCATTTAGGCATTAATCCTATCGCTTTGACCTCATTAGAAATAACTAACCACAAACACAGCCACTAGGAAGAGATGCTTCCATCTTGGTAAAACTAGTGTAAACTTCTCAGATCAAGGGAAATGAAAAATAATTCTAATTTAAAAGCCTAAATCACTCCATAAAAACTGCCTTGCCATTTTCATTAATATACTTCAAATAAGGAATTATGAGCCTACTTTTTTATTGCTATAATTACAGCAAACATTGTGTAGCTGTTTGTAGGTATAACAGTTTTACTGAAAGGCACTAAGTGTTAACTAGTTAGTACTTATAAAGCTCTAGGAAATAGTGGTTATTCTCGTATTAATAGTTGGGAAACTGAGGAACTAGAGGTTTTATTTTTCCCCTTTTTATGAAGATTGACTACTGACACACAGTAAATTTTGCAACAAGTGTTTAAGATGAGGGTGTAGCTGCACCACTATGCTTTCAATCCCTATGTATGTTCCTCTCTGTTGACCTTGAACTGCCATCAAGGGCAACAATAAGCAGCCAGATCAATACTTATTTTCTCTCTCTCTCTCTCTCTCTCTCTTTCTCTTTTTTTTGTTACAGTTCTAAGTTTTTGTGGTCCAACTCAAATGTTAGTTCTCCCGCTTTGCCTGAGCACCCTCACTCAATGGGTCATGATTGCTTATGTGTCAGTGTTCCCATACTACTTCAATATTCTTTTATTTTGACCACATATACTAAAACAAGTATTTAGGAATGTCTCTTTAGCACTAGGTTGGAACATGTAATAGTATTTCCATAACTGCTGCAATGTCTGACCTATAGTAAGTACTTAATACTGATTTATTAATTTGGACCACAATAAAATAGCTGATACTGGATTTTGGCTTCAATCTGAAATTGAAACACTTAAGAGAATTTTTATAGCTTAGTATTTCTGGGTTACAGTAATAAAATATTCATTGGGCTTATTTAGTATCAAGCTGGTGTGAAAAATAAGGCAGGGGGTACAAAAGATTTAATTATTTAAAAGAGATCTTAGGGAAAATAACCTTTATAGTATAGTAATTGTATATTTATAATGTACTTGAAAACTTTATTAAATTTACTCCATTCTACTTTTCCAAATGATAGCCATACCATTAAAAGTTAAAAGCAAAATAATCATCTGTCTTTCTTAACTGCGGTTACCATATTGTATTGCTATGGAAAAAGAAGATTATATACTTTCTGCTAGCTCCCTCAGTGCAGTTCCTGTAACACATAGGGTGGTCACAATGCTTTCTTATGTGTGTTGCTGACATGCTCTGGGCACAGAAAACATCAGGAGCAGTACTATCTCTCTAGTTATCCATCCTCATCCCCTCACAAATAAATATGAGTAAGTCCTCCCAAGGGGATTTACAATGAAGAAATCTAGCAGGTCCTTCTCCTTATGGAAGAGGTGGACTTTATGCTTGAGGTTGTAATTGATAGTTACCCTAGATTGGTCAACAATCGATATTTAATTTTTTCTCTTTTCTCATTTTTTAGTCCCATTCCTTTAGCAAGATATGTCAGCTAAGCCTTCAATATATATCCTAAAACTGATAATTTTTAATACTGTCTGGTCCATTTCTTGCCTGAGCTTATATTTGTTGTAAAATAACTTTTCTAATGTGCCTTCTGGTTTTCATTCTTGATCTCTATATTCTCCAACTCCAAACAGATTGATAACTTGAAATTGTAAATCAAATTATGTCACTCCTGTTTTCAAACCTCCATTATCTTCCATTGCACTTAGAATCAACTGCCAAATCATTACCATAGCCATGCATCAGTAGTCCCTGGCTATCCCTTCAAACTCCCTTTCTATACCTCTATCATTTGCTCATTCCATGGGAGATACACTGGTTTCTTTAGGTAGTAAACACTCTTTTTGCTTTGCTTTGTTTAGCGATGGGGGTCTTACTCTGTTGCCCAGTGTCGGGAGAGGGATCCGCCATG
>PVKS010029441.1:0-25342 GCA_004027875.1 Aplodontia rufa | reverse complement strand
GATATTCACTAGAATTCCAGGATTTTATTTTCCTTTCTTCCTTTCTTCCTTCCTCCCCTCCCCTCCTTCCTTCCTTCCTTCCTTCCTTCCTTCCTTCCTTCCTTCCTTCCTTCCTTCTTCTTTCTTTCTTTCTTTCTTTCTTTCTTTCTTTCTTTCTTTCTTTCTTTCTTTCTTTCTTTCTTTCTTTCTTCTTTCTTTCCTACACAGAAGAAAAGGTAGAGGTCACCTGCTCCTTTTCCTGTATACAATGTTCAAATTTGTTTTCTTCCCAGGCTTGTGGTCAGATTATGTGAAGGCAGAGAACATGAAGGATAAAGTTTAGAAATCCACCTGGGGGCTGGAGCGGTGGCTTGGCAGTTACAGTGCTTGCCCGGCATGCGCCAGTACATGAGTTCGAACCCCAGCACCCATGTACACAGCTGAGCAACGAAACTCATATGAAAATCTCAATAAAAATTGATTCTCTCTGTCTCTCTCACTGTCCTTCTATTAAAAAAAAAAGATACTCCCATCTGAAAAACCTTAAGAAAGTAGATGAATCTGGTTGTTCCCTGAAACTTCAGATCCATTTATGGGTGAAATATTATACCCCCAGAACTGGGATCCAGAATTTCAAGACTGCTGTCAAAATCACACTCTATACATTTGAATTCTTCTTTACATGGCGTATTGAAAATATTTTGAATTTATAGCATTGGGACTTTTATTCCAGAATGTTCTATATTTACAAAAGATACATCTCCCTTTTATGTCTCAATATGGTGCTACTTGTCTGAAAAGAAAAAAGTAAAAGACTTTACAGATAAGGAGTTCTGAGAATTTCACTATGAAGTGCTAAAGTGAAAATCAAAAAGCAATTTCATTGGTGAGCTTTCCTAAAACTTTGTCAGTACTTGAAATATTTCTGCAAGCCACATACCATTTGTAAACTTTGTGTATGTGTGAGTCTTCTTTCTTGTATCAAATGAGTAAAAGTGGATGTTAGAAGAGCTAGGTTTCTATTCTAGGTACCCACCTAGACATATTACGTGGCACTAGGAAAATCAATTACCCTTTTGAATTTATTTATATAGTAGTCTCTCCTTTTCTATCATTTTGCTTTCCATGATGTCAGTTATGAAGGTCAAGCATAGCACAAAACTATTAAATGGAAAATTTAAGAAACAATTTGTAAACTTAAATGGATAATGAACTTTGTGCCATCCTGCTCCATCCTCCCAAAACACGAACCACCCTCTGTTCAATATACCCACACTCTGAGCACCACTTGCCTGAGGGTCTCTCAGTCACTGTCTGGGTGGTCAGATTGTTGTGCATCACAGTGTCTGTGTTCAAGTAATTCTTATGTAGGAGTCCAACACTGTGTCACTATGCCTATGGCACATCATTATAGGAAGAACAAATACAATGCAATAAGATATTCAGAGAGGAAGACTGCATTCAATAACATTCCTTACAGTAGATTTTTATAATTTTCTATTTCATTATTATTGGTAATAACCTTTCTTATATCAATTGTTAAATTAAATTTTATCATAGATATATGTGTAAGAAAGAACATATAAGTATGGGATTTGGTATTATCTGCAGTTTCAAGCATTCCCTTGGGGTCATGGAAATATCCCCCCTGGATAAGGGCTGCAGTTTTCATAAAATCAATATGCTAAAAATTTCTGATATCCTTAGAGCAATTCTATGAGAATAAAAATAGACATTTAAAGCGATTTGAACACCATAGCCAAAATGATATTGCTTTGGAGAATTCATATGTGCAAAGATTCATGATTACTGGCAAGAAATGGTAAATTTCTTCTCTCATGTCTGCCAGTAAGCAGGTTCTATTTTGGAGGATGTGATAAAATGTAACAATAAACTTGGAACAGAATGGCCCCTGGGAGAAAATTGCATTTCGAACATTCTTTCTGGACTCACTAATGATAAGCAAACATTTTTTTCCAGTGGAGATTGACTAAAAGCTTAAAGGTAGCTTGAAATTATTTAACCTTGAAGAATAAATTTATTAGATTTTAGATTAGAGTCCTAGGAAAATATTTTCTATTTAAAATAGTGAAATGCTGGAAGCACTTCTTTTTCATTGTGTTTACAATATCACGTCTTCACTAGGCCTTTTTTTTTTTAATGTAGAACTTCGGTTTGAACCCAGGGCCTTACACACACTGGGCAAGTGCTCTACATTTCACAACACTACAATCACAGCACTAGTGCTTCTTGAGAGCAAGGAATTAGACATCTACCACCCTGTTGATTTTCTTTACACATATATCATGCTTACCACTTAGAAGGTGTTCAATAAAATCCAGTTCACTGGAATTTCCCCATTTTTATTCAATTGTGGAAAGGTGGAGAGGCAGTTGGGAGAACAGAGACATTTAATAATTTGGGTAGGGGTTAGACAGGTAGAGCATGTGGGACATTGCTTCTGACCAATAATAGAATTGTCTAGTCATTATCCAGAAAAGGAAAAGAAAAAGGGAAAACAGACCCTGGAGTAATTACATATATCATTTTCTTAGGAAATTTATAGTCATAGCATATGGAAAATATACTCTTGAAAACTGACAAATTTGTAAAATTGTAAAATAGATGAAACTATTTAATTTTGAACTCCTATTATGTACATATTTATGTACACACATACAAACACACACACACAAACATGCATACACAGAGAAAGAATTTAACACTGTGCTAATTCCTAAAAGCAAATTTTGTAATTAAAATCATAAAACTCATGGAACTTCATTTGGATAGGATCATAAATGATATTTTAATATTAAATAATATTTTCCAGGCTTTCCTCTGAGGGTTTTGTTTGCTAATTTAATTTAATCTGCACAGGAATCTCATGATGGAGAGGTACTAATGCTATCCCTTTGCAACAAAGGAGGGAAAAAAGACTTGGGGTGTTTAGGAGGCTGAGCCAAAGTTCCATCACACACATTCTGGCATCTGGTCTCATGCTTGTAACTATGATCATTTCTTGCTCACTTGTTCCAAGTTAAAGATATATGATAAATGGTAGTATGAAAACTAATCCAAAGTACAGGGGCATTCTCAGGCCTTCTGGACTAAGTGAAAGAACATGACTTTTGAACTCTGTAACATTAGAACACTATGGTAAGATACTTGTGGGGCCCTGCAGGTAACAAAGTGCGGGAAATGAGCTAAGTGTGGACGCTGGCACCCAGTGGAGGGCCATGCTGAATTTCTGCTGGTTATCGTCATGCTGAAGGTCGAATTGTGACCTTGAGAAATGATTTTTAAAAGAAGCTGAAAATCTGATTTTTATTATGAAATATCCAAATCCTAAACCATTGGCTCAATTAAAACTAAGACAAAACAAAAATAAAAAATAAAAAAAAAAATAAAATAAGATAAATATCCTAGTGATCAAACAAATCCCACTTGTATACTAGATTTGAGTTTGGGCAGTTAGCTTGCAAACCTTGGCTTTAAGGCTTTGTTGAAGAAATGTCTGAACCACTTTATTCAATCTAATTAGCATTTACTGACGTCGAATATTGTGGAAGTTCAAAAAAAAAGTATAACAGCTCAGTTGTCAAAGAGCTTTATTCGAGGTCTTGATTGCAAATGAAAGAAATCAATCTTAATTCTTATAATCAACAACAGTTTTATTAAATAATATTGTGCAGTTAACAAAATCTCTGGAACAGCTAAAGAACTCATTTAGAGATTGTCAATGAACAAATGACCACAATCACACCACAGAAATGCTGCAGCTGTTGGTCTAAGGCGCAGCCAACACAACTGCCTCCCTGTGCCGTGATGTCAGTCACCAGGGTTAGTTTTTCTATTTGTTTCCTTTTAATATAATTGCAGCAGTGAAAGTAGTGGGACTAAGGTAAGCTATCAAAACACATACATATACATTCACAGCTTTTCAAGGCATTTTCATAGAATGCTATGGCTGGAAATGACTTTTGGTATTTATCATCTGAGTCTGTGTATTTTTAATGTGTTTGCTTCCAACCTATTCATTATGTTACACATTCTTAAGGACTCCATCATTGGTTTTTAATATTATTTCAGCATTTTTGATTGAATTCGAATTTGATTTTTAGGAAAAAAAATCATTTTCGAATTATCAAATATGGTGTATAAGGCTTAGCAAAAATTTTTAAAAGTATTTAGCAAATAACATACTTGATAATTATCTTCAAAGTAATTATGAAACAAAAAGCATATCTGACTTCAGGAATAAATATATATTAAAATAAAGAAAAGATCAACAGCATTAAAATGAAAACCTGCCATTGTGAATTGCTCTTTGTAATTATTTTACCTTATGTTTAAAAGAATTTCAACTTGAAAATTTTGCTTATTGATAACTAATGAGGAAGCAAATAAAATTTCAGGCTATTATTTACTTTCACTTTCCACTTTCCGCTTTAGGATTATGGATAATCTTTTTTTTCCAAATGAAATGTTTTAGTGTGATATACTATGTAAGGGTCTTTAATTAATGGAAGTAACTTACGTCTTTAATGAAAATCCTCTTGAGGTGAATTTATAGAATAATTATTTAGCCCATGTGTTCCTTATAGTTTTTGTTCATGATACTATAATTATTCCAGGTGTGACTAAAAATTAAAATAATTTAATACTCTGTATGAGAGTTGGCCTACCGGCCATGAATTGTCATTCTTTCCCATAGCAGTATCTCTGACGAAATGTCATTCAAAAGTCAAAGGTTGATACTCTTTTAAAATCTGTATAATTTTGAGAAAATTCCAAGAGGGCAGAAGAAAGGTTCCAGTGTTCATGTCCTCCTCTTTAATAAAGAAGAACCAGACCATAGGTGCACTGTGCCTTTCAAAGTGGGTAACCAAGGGAGAGAACAGAAATTTAGCAAGCAGGGGACAAAAACCCTATAAGACTTGGCGATCTGTGATAACAGCATAGAACAAGGAACAAAGTGCACTGGCAGCCACGAGCTCAACTCCCTTGCTGGGGGTACTCTTCCTTTGCAGAGGAAAGTGTGAATAGAGAGTTCTAGGTGCTCCATTGTAATTTGAACTATGGGAGAGCTACAAGGTCACCTCAGGCTTAGAGCTCAGTTAGGGAGCTACCTGGAGTCTACCAGACAGCTTTGCTTCAGAGAAGGAGCTTATGCTTTCTCCCGCCCAACTTCCAGAGCCCAGGGTTCTGCAGCTTGAGAAGAAAACCATTATCAGAATTCATTCTTCTCAAGGGGATAGAAGCCTCTACGTATCTCCATCTTTGGGGCCTCACAGATAATTTACCATACTAGCACAGGGGGCTGCAGCCTCACAAATCCAATTAAATCCAGTACAGCAATTGTGACAACGGCGCCAACTGCAAGATATCCCCTGCACTACAGAGGACATATGGTTCATCTTGGTGGCAGGTAATGTGCCACCTATAAGACACAAGAGATCAAAGTGCTTGCCCCCTGGGATCTGAGCCTGTTTCCTTCCACTTGCCACTACCATGGCCTCCTACAGCTGGATATTTGTTGGCCAGTTCATCCAAAGGGCCTGAGGTGTGGGCACATCATTCATGTGCCCTGCTTGTGCCTTCTGTGACTAAGTGTCCACAGGCCTACACTATTGCTGGGCCTGATAGTCCCATCCCCTAGTGCTGCTAGGGCTGCCATTGCCTGAGGCACCTGACTCAGTAGAGCTCACTCATGCTCTGTATTCCTGGTGCCACCACTCCCATTGCTGGAGAAGCCACCTCACTTTCACCATTATGGGCACTACATCCACCCCGGCTGCTGGAGTGCCCCACCCACTTTCAGCCTTCAGAGGTGGACAGGCTCATGGACCTTCTGTCTCATGTGCTTTGCCCAAAACCACCAATTACGACTGAAAAAGCTGTAATAATGAAAAAAGATGCTAAAAAAGAACCAAGCAGAAATCTTGAAACTTAAAAACTCAATAAGTCAAATTTAAAAACCATAATTAAGAATGTAAAAATTAGACTACTTTAAGAGGAAGAAAAATTTTTCAAATTTAAAGACAAGTCTTGTGAAATATCCCAAAGGAAGGAAAGAAGAAAACCCAGGAGTCTTGTGGGTCATCATTAAAGAACAGTGGGGGTTCTAGAAGTTCTAGAAGGAAAAATAACAACACCATAGAAAGATTCATTTAAAGAAATAGCTGTTGAAAGTTGAATAAATTGAATACTACCTTAATTCTGGGAAAGATATAGTATCCAGTTCCAGGAGATCCAAAGGAACTCAGATTTGATCCACAATTGTTCTTGCTGTCAGATATTATCATCAAACTGGCAGAAGTCCAAAATAGAGAGTTCTAAAAATGGCAACAGAAAAGTGACCCATTAATTTTGGATGAGGGAACCTCCCTTGCTCAGAGCAGTTTTCTTAGAAGAAACCTTATAGATCAGGAGGAAATGAAATGACATTTTTTTTTTTCAGTGCTGGGGATTGAACCCAGAACCTCATACATGCTAGGCAAGAACTTTAGCACTGACCTACACACCCCATCCTGAAATGACATATTGAAAATATTGAAAGAAAATACCTGCAACTGCCAACCAAAAAATATTGTATCTGAAAAAGCTATCCTCATAAAAAAGGAGAAATAGTTTCCATGACAAGCAAAATCTGAGGAAATTCATCATCATTAGACCAGCCCTGCAAGAAAGGCTTAAAGGAATCCTACATCTGGAAGTGAAAGAATGATAAATACCATTGTGAAAACATGTCAAAGAATAAAACACTGGTCTACAATGATATATAGATGAAAAAGAGAAAGGGAGAAACCCTATCACTGCCGCAAACCACCAAACCACAAAAATAAACAATGAGAGATGGAAAGAAGCAGAGTGTTCAAAACAATCAGAAAGCAACAAAATGGCAGGAGTAAATTATTACTTACCAGTAATAATCTTGAGAATTAATGGGTTAAATTCCCCAATCAAAAAAATGTAAAGTGGATGAAAGTATACAAAAATGAGAACAAACTATGTACTACCTATGAGAAACTCACTTCACCGGTAAAGACACTAGACTAAAAGTAAAGGTTTGAAAAAGATATTATACATATATGGAAACCAAAATTAAGCAGCTATACCTATGTCAGATGAAAGAGAATTTAAGGCAAAAACTTTATAAAGTGACAAAGGATGATATGTATTGATGAAACGTCAATTCAACAAAGTAGAAAAATTATAAACAATTGTCCAACAGTGGAACACCAATTATATAAAACAAGCATTATTAGATCTAAAAAAGTACAAAATCCAATACAATAATGGCTGGGGTTTTCAACATCCCATTTCAACAATGAACAGATCATCTAGACAAGAAATCAACAAGGACACATGATAGTTAGTATATACTATAGAGCAAATGCACCTAACACACTTTCACAGAATATTTCCTCCAACAAACACAAAATTTGCATTCCTCTCATTAGCACATGGAACACTGTCTAGAATAGATATGTTGAGTCATGAAAAAATCTTTAATAAATTAAAAATATCAAAATCATGTCAAGAATCTCCCCTGATCCTAATGCAATAAGACTAGAAGTCAACATCAAGATGAATCTTAGAAATTATACAAATACACAGAAACTAAACAGCATACTCTTGAATTGTCATTGGTCAACAAAAAATCAAAAAGGAATTTAAAAAATTTTGGAAACAAAAATGGAACTGCAACATACCCAAAGCTATGGGACACAGTAAAACAGTATAAAATGGGAAGGTCATAGCAATAGGCACCTATATTAAAAAAAGAGACACAACTCAACTGAAGGAACTAGAAAATCAAGGGAAAAAACCAAACCCAGCATTAGCAGAAGGAATTAAATAATAAACATCAGAAGAGAACTCAATGAAATGAAGAGAAGGAGGAGGACAAAAGAGAAACACAGAGATCCATATAAACAAGACCACAGGTAAAAGATGATAAATTATAATTGATACCATAGAAATATTAAGTATCACTGGAAATTTTGAAGAATAACTAATTGCCAAAATATTGCAAAGTGTAGAAGAACTGGATAAATTCTTGGACATATAAAACCCACCAAAATAAAAAATGAAGATGGAAAACATTAACAGATGATGAGTAACAATATTAAATCAGTAACAAGTCTTCCAACAAGGAAAATCCCAGGACCTGATGGCTTTACTATTGACTTCTACAAAACATTTAAAGAAGAACAAATGCTAATTCATCTCAAACTATTCTAAAAAATTTCAAAGTAAAGAACTTCTAATCTCATTCTGTGAGGCCAGCGTTACCTTGATACCCAAACCTAAGACATGAGAACACTACAGATAAATTTGGTAAACATAGATGTAAAAATTCTCAACAAACCAAAATCAAACAGCACATCAAGAAGATTATACACGGGGGCTGGAGTGGTAGCTCAGTAGTTATAGCACTTGCTTGGCATGCATGAGAATGTGGGTTCGAATCCTAGCACCTACTATACAATGAAGTGTTGGAGCAATGAAAGCTACATGAAAAACTAAATAAAATTGATTTTCTCTTTCTCTCTCTCATTGTCCAGTCTATCTTAAAAAAAGAAGAAGAAGAAAAAGAAGATTATACATGGTGATCAAGTGGAATTTATCCCAAAGATGCAAGGATGGTTCAACATACAGAAGTCAATACACATAATACAGCAGTTTCACAGAACAAAAGACCAAAACTGTATGTTCATCTCAATAGGTACCAAAAAGCTTTTGATAACATTCAACACACATTCATGATTTAAAAAAATAAACCTTTAGAAAGTTGGTAAAGAAGTAATATATGTCAACCCAATAAAGGCTGTATATGATAAATTCACAGCCAATATCATAGTACATGGGGGAAGAGCTGAAATTGTTTTTTCTAAAATCTGAATCAAAGAAAACATTCCAGTTTCACTACTTCTATTCAACATAGCACTTGGGTCTTAGAGCAATTTGTTTAGAAATAGAAATAAATGGCATTCAAATTGAAAAAGAAATTGAACTATCCCTGTTTGCAAATGATATGATTTTTTATATGTAGAAAAACATAAAGACACCATTAAAAATGACTATTGGAACTTACAAACTAATTTAGTAAAGTTGCACTATCAATTTAAGCACACAATGTATTTGAAATATTTTTGTGATTTTTAAAACATTCAGGAAATACAGATAGAAAAATGTAATCAGAAAGGCAAACTACCTTGAAAAAAAAGAGAAGATTTTACTCAGACTATTGCAATATGGAAAAGGCATTCACTAGAAATATCTCAAAGAAAGGGAAGAAGGTCTGGTATTGGATAGCAGAAAATATTTGAGTATCTGAGGAATGACAGACTTAGGGTAATGTATTCCTTTACAATTTCTCAGAACCCAAAAATGGGGGAGTACTTTCCTAACTGTCACTAGCTACTTTGAAGGAGCCTAAGGCTGGGTTCAGTTCAGGAATCTTGGTGTTTGTGTTCCTGTAAAACCAATTAAGCAATCTGTTGAGAGGAGGTGGCAAATGAGAGCTGTTTGAGGGGTCTGGAGATCAGACCTTTTATAAAACAAGAAAGGAAAATACTGAAAAATTGTATTAAAGCAAAGAACCAGGAGTTGAACCACAAGGATAACAAACCCAGTGTTTCCCAGAAGTTAGAGGAGGAAAATCTTTGAGTTATACAGAACTCTTTGAATTTTTAGTTTATTTGTTCAGTAAACCTCTGGAAATTGAAAATGAATATATACAAATAGATTAAAATTTGGCAGGTATTTTATACTCACACTCAAATTCAGGGAAGACATAGACGTTTTTACCAAACACAAAATTTCAATCTAAACTTATTTGCCAATATTTTCTAAATTATATTAACTTGAATTCTTAAAATGTTTCTGGATTAGTTTCCATAAGAATGCCTCTTTCTTCTTCCACATTGAAACTATTGACTATTCAATTTTCTTAATTTCTGAGCATTTTAAAATTATTCAATTTATATAAGTGTTTCTTTATTTCAAAGCCCAAACTACAGCTCCTTAAAGAGATTTTATAACCTAATTTATGAATACCATGTGGTGGAAGAAAAATGTTACATATTTACACAGGGAAAAGGAAAGGCTTCCTGAATTATGGATGATAAACATATATATACACAGAGATATCACTTTAATTCCAAAATTTCACTCATGGGTCAAACTTAAACATATAAATACAAAGCTCACCAGTTCACATCACCAGTTGTTTTCCCAGTGGTGCCAAATTCTCAGTTGTTTGGAACTCAAAATACAGAGATAAACAGAAAAGACTGAATAGCAGACTCTCTGCTGTCTTTCTCTCAGCAGAGACAAGATCTCTTTAAACCATTAATCCTTTTACAATGATCACTAAATAAATGGTCAGATGTTAAAATGTAAAGAAGCCAACATTAGAATTACTCAAGTGAGTACTGAAAAAGAATTGAAATAAAATATATAGTCTTTTCCTTTCTACCAATGGAGCAGTCTGGAGAACAGGACCAAGTACTGGTCACACCACCTGGTCCCTGGACTGCCAGTCAGCAATGACACACCAAGGTCAGAGAGAGGCCTGCTTACTTAAGTGGAGTAAATGGGAATCTGAAAAAGAGGTCAAATCTCCTCAGAGACCTGGCCGAAACCGTGAAATAAAAAATGCACAGGATGACTAAAGATATGATTTTATGCAGGCCATTAAAATGGACAGCATGTTTACCAGGGAATCAGCCTGTCAATCAAAGGAAGAGCACCCCGGGATTTTATGGAGTTGAGAAGAAAGGGAAGTCATCGGTGAGCTCCAGTTTAATGAAGGCTGTGAGGAAGGATAAAGACAGCTATTAACTCATAATATCCAAGGACAGGGTAATCTCTTGCCATATCTCAGAACACACACACACACACACACACACACACACACACAGTAGGGGGATTTTCTAACCACTTAACCACTACAGCTTTCTGGGATCACCAGGCTCACATGAAGTTCAAAATATTCACATGAAATAATTTGTCCAAAATCATAAAGATAGTTAATGATAAATTATAATTCAATCTTCAGAAAACCTAAAATCATTTGAGAAGCCTTCAAATTTTATTCATGCTTATGTATGTGACTTTCAAATATCTCACTTGTTCCTGGAATAAGAGGTCCAAGAGCAAGGAATGAATATCACTTTATAGCAGCCCTTGGCTTCTATACAGGCTCTTTATACACACCATAGCCACCGAGAAAACAAAAGTTGAGGATTTTCATTGAGAAATTAAAATTTGAGCCCACTACAAGAGCAAATAATTTTCTCTCTGCTGTGACCTACTCTGGTAAATTTCTTTGCCGACAGTGACTAGAGGGCTGTAGCTGGATTCCTGTTAAATCTAGGCCTTCAGGAACTTGTTCCAAATATTGGTGGATATCAAAGATTTACTTTAGCTAATTTTAAACCTTTACAAGCTCGTAAATAAGAGAAACAGGGTGGTTGCAGAGATAAGTAAGAGAAAGATGCAAAGAGAAGCAAAGATGAGTGTAGTTTTGTATGTATGCATAATGAGAGGAGACAATACTTACATTTTACTTATTTTCAATCTTTATGAGAATCAGCAATATTTCTAACACTCTGGTTACCTCATTACATGCATGTAATAAATCTCCTTTTTCTAAGTTAGTTTCTATTGTTTATTTTAAAATATAATAAATGACTAAGCCCTTGGGATTCTGTGAAAGATCTCACTTGACAATTGAATTATTATCTTTTAATAATTTGTGGATGTAGTTCAATGTTGGCATTTTATACAAAAAGAAACTCAGGGCCAAGTAATTATAACAACTTGCCCAAGTTTTCATCCTATTCATTTAGTGGTGTAATCAGAACCAGATCTCAAACATGGAATAACCACTTCAAAACTCTTTCTCAACATTAATCCTTGTCCCACAACAAGTCAAAATTAATGAGGTTTTACTATAACTTGGAGAACCATAAAATAATATACATAGTAAAAATGGTCACAAACAGAAGGAAGGTGAGAAATATATCAGAGGGAAAGCCCAAAGAAAGCTAAAAGATGCCTTTGGGGAATCTAGTATTTTCCCGATCATAGGGAAGCAATCAACTGCAGTGGAACATAACCTCTAATCATCTAATACTTAGTACCTTAGCATCTAAGGATATGAATACATCTATATGTGCAAAGAGATGCAGAAATAAGATTATAAAATCTACCTACAGATTTTTAAAAATTATAACCTTGGTAGAGATGTAGCTGCATATAAAGAGTTATAATTTGGAACAATAAAGCACTTAAATTATATTTTTGGTTGCTTTTTCTCTTCTTTTTCTGATTCTTCCCATATCTTGGCCCTTCTTCTCTGTTGGGTTACAGGCTAAATAATGCCTTCTCAGAGATGGTTTCTGTGTCCATCTATTTAGACATAGTCCCGTTTCTTACCTCTGTAATCTACAAATTATGATGTTAAGTCATTATCAGATTTGAAGATTATAAAATTACAAAATTTTCCTTATTATTTTATAATTTGCCATTTCTCCCTAGAATTTGTTGAAACAAGGCGGAGACCCAATCTGCACTGTATCCCCAGGTACATAATATGTGCTTCTTGAATGAATGAATGAAGACGGGGAGACCAGAGTGATTAGGTGATTTCCTAAAATACACACAGTGAGTCAATATGAGAGATAGGCATAGAACCAGGTTTCCTGATTGGTATAGTCCTGTATTTTTCCTACTTTATTATATAGTGTTTTTTATTTGAAAACACAAACACATACACCACACATATGCACACACCAGGAGTGAAAAATATACAAGGTTCCTTTTAATGAAACTCTGAAATATTAAATTTAAGGCTACTCATCTCACTATTTAAAATTTTTTAAAGTTTTTTGTTAAAAAGAAAGAAGCAAATCTGGAATGAGTTCAGAAAAGAAACAGTAAACTTCTAAGATCTGGAGAATATGATTTATGAGAAGAGATGAAAAAAATCAAACAGAACAGAGTGAATTCTAGTTACTTAATCACTATCTCAGAATGCTGACAGAGAACAGAAAAAAGCTTTTTACATGAAATAGGAAAATAGAATGTCACTAATCCATACATGGAGCATTTATACAATACTTTTTCATTATTGGAAAATTTTTAGCACCAAATAGATAGTAAATAAGAACATTTGTACTGAAATTGGCCATCACCACAGGCACAAAGAAAAATGACTGGTTAAACTTAATTTCTGGTATAAAGGCCCTTATTTTCATGTTGAAATTGATCAAATAGTATTTAACTTACAAAACATTTCCATTCATTTCAGAGTACTTCAAAAAAATAAAAAAACAACTACTTCACATTAGCTCTAGTATAAAGAAGAAAAGTGCAAAGTAGGCTTAACACCAAAATAATTTTCCTGGAAGTAAATGTGCTGAATTGTGAAATAATCTTCCAAGTGAAATAATTACAATTAATTTTCAGAGCAACAAGGTTGGCTCTCAGTATCTGGAGAAGTATTCGATTCTCTAAACATTTTCAAAGATTTCAAGCCAAAGTCTTATTTGGACCTATGAATTCTAATGAGAGCTTCTACTTTTCTACAAATTCCAAGGATAAAAGGACTTAATGAGGAAATGGAGAGAGTTGTGTTTTAAAAAATCATTTCCCCTTTGTCAACAGAAAAGCCCCTGGATCTTTTGCAAAAGGAATGCTTAAGAAGAGGAAGATGGTACTTTGATTTGAACGGTTTATTTACATTGAAGATCTTAAAAATATTATTCACTTTTAGCACTTATTTTAAAAAGATGATGTTAATGGCCTGGAGATGTAATATAGAGAGAAAGAGTGTTGGCCTAATGGCCTAGTGAAGTTAAGAAGATATATATACATACACACATAATGCTTTCTACTTCTCATTCTCTCACTTTTCAGAAAGCAATATCCTTTCACTAATATTTGTTGAGTTTGTAATGTGGTAGCTAGTCCCCAAGACTATGTTCAGTGATCTCTGCCTCCCCATGTCCGTGTTTTTGTGTAATCCCAACCCATAGGCATCAAGGATTGCCTATGTGACCAACAAAATATGACAGATTCATAAGTGTGTGACTTCTAAGCCTGGGTCCAAAAACACTGGTTGAATCAGTTCAGGGTGCTATATCAAGCTACCATGGACTGGGTGACCTAAATAAAAAGTATATATTTCTCGTAGTTCTAGTTGCTGTTACATCTGTTATCTGGTGAGGTCCCCTTTTTCTGGTTCGTGAATGTCCTACTTTCATTTTTTTCACATGGATAAATAAGTAAATAAATCAATATAAAGATCTGGAGAACTCTCTGGGGTCCATCTTATAAGGAAATTAATCCCATTCATGAATATTCCATCCTTATGACCCAATCACCTTCCAAAGGCTCATCTCCAAACATCCTTGTGTTGGGTGTTAGAACTTCAACATGTGAATTTTGTGGGGATACAAATGTTCGTTTTATAACAAACAGATCGCCACTTCTGCTGTGCTCTCTCTTGGGTAATTTGTTCAACGTTAAGGCAGTAACCACATCAAAAGGGTACTCAGGCAATCCAACAGAGATGTCCACATAATGAGGAAGTGAGACTTTCAACAGCAACCGGCAACGGCTTACCAGCCATGTGACTGAGAGGCTTTACTATGTGCTCTTCTGTCCGTGGTTGAGTTTTCACATGACTGTAGAACCAGTCAGTATCTTAGTCACAATCTTCAAAGAGAGGCCTCAAATCCAGAATCACCCATTTAAGCTGATATCAAATTCATCACCCTCAGAAATCATGAGAAGAAATGCTTACTGTTGTTTTAAGCCACTGAACTATAAACTATTTTTATATCACAGATAATAAATACATCTTAATCTATTGTATGAGAAAAAATTTAACATGTGTTAAATGATTATGTGTTTTGAAAGATAACAAAACATATAGTTAGAAGGATTATAGGTTACTGCCATCGTGTCAGTGTCCCGGGAAAAAAAATTAGTGGAGTCACAAACTTTGCAAAATTTCTTCTGAGAATGATAAATTTTCATTGTTTAGTCACTGCAAACAATTGTCAAAATAAGTTTAATTTAGTATTATTAGCCATTTTCTTTGGATAATGTAAAACTTTAAATAAATTCTATGTTGAAAATACTAAAGTAAATCTCTGAGGTAGTCTAAGTAGTGGATAAAACAAATAGTAGAACAATGTTCTTTCCCACAAGGGTTAGGACTGTGTGCAGCCAGATTATAAGCAGAATGTTAAGATTTCATTTTACTCCATCTTTTCTATGGCAAGGAGGACACTAAAGTTGATATGAAGACAAAAGGAGACTTTCCTAATCAAACATGTATGCATTACATGCTCAACAAGAGCATGTGGAGAATACTCAAATAGGGCCTGAGTTTTCATATCAGTAACAGACTTTGACTATTGCCTGTTAACAAAGTGAGGGTCTGTGAAATTTCCGTCCCTTTTCCAACATATGCTGAGTGTCTGTAATAATGGAGAATATGTAATATCTGTACACCCTCTGTTTAAATTTTTTTTAGAAATTGCCTGGATGTCTTTTTTGATGTGTAAATAAATTAATAAGAAAACTCTCCACTGACACTGTTCAGTGTCCTAGATGAGAATAAAGTTATGATAAAATGCCTTGCATAAAGTTTAAAATGATGGTAGAGCTGATCCCCGCTTAGAACAGCCACCTGTCTAGATGTGGGGTCCTTGGTAGCATCATAGGCAATCCCTCTGGCATGCACATTCCTCCCCATGTCTCTCAGACAGACCTATGGATAAAGAATCCCACCACAGGCAGGTGGCAGGGGGAAAGGCAAAGAGAAATGTCTGCTAGCAGTAACCATTGCTTAGCTTTCCACTTAATCATAGAGACTTAAAGACTTCCTATCTGGCTTCTGCTTAATTGCTTATCTTTCATTTCTGTCTTTGTGAAAGAAACAAAACAGAACAGTACTGTTGTCCTCAAACCTAGGAGGTATTAAAATATTTAATTGATTTGTGTTAGGCTCTTCTTTAGAATGCAAGTGCACATTTCAGTAGTCAAGCCTAATAATATTTATAATCCATATAGATTACATTGACCAAGCTATGAATGAATGTCCTTCTCTATAATACAAGAGCCAGGATAGAAGTTTTGCTTCCAGGGAAGAGAGGTAATTTGCAAAAAGGTGTGGCTTTGTGGGAGAGGTAGGGAGGGCAAACTGCTTCTCTGGAAGCTTTAGGATAGCCATAGTCCACAAGAGGAAAGCGAACAAATAGACATTGGAAGTGAGAGGAGAAAAGGGCCCCAGTTTGAGAGGGGTAAGCAGAATGAAGTTAGCTTAGCTATTGAAAGATAACTTGTACCAACTTGGAAACTATCTCTAAGATTCACAGGGCAGTCATTTCTATAAGAGATTTTAAAATGTGGGGCCAAAATTGTTATTTAATTCTGTCCTTGAATCCCTAAAACAGTACAAGAGAGGGACTGTACATTTTTAAATTGTCATTTTCTTTTTACCTTTCTGAATAGGCAGGATATGGATTCTCAGAATTAAAGATGTTCTAGAAGTAATTTTCTACCAGATCAGGCATAAATGTATTGATGAAATTGAAATATGTATTCTACCTGTCTTTGCGAATGTCTTCACAAATTAAAGAAAAAGGTAGGAAGTCAGGAGGTAGAAGGACTAACATTGGAAACTGTCCAAATCCAGGCCACACTGAGGGCTAATATGCCTGTCAAAACAAATTTTCTCCTAGTGTGTGGTTTCAAAACTGCTCTTAAAAGGCCTTGTTAATGACCTAGTGATTGCTTTAATAGCTCCTCAGTCAAGCGTGAAGTGCCTTAGCTGACATGACAGCGTATGAAGCATGGCCCAAGTCCCTCCCCTGCCACTGTGGACCTGGAGTGTCATTCTACATTCGTGCTTACATTTTTACTTACAAAACAATAAAAATTTATTGACTGTATTTATAAAACCTCTCTGTGTAAGGGAATCTCCATTCCAGGTGGCTCTTTGAGAAAAAAGCTGAAGGAATTCTTCATAAGGAAGGAGCAACTTTCTCTTTCCTGTTCAGCTCCTTCACCAGGCAATGGGGTCATTTCTTTCAAATTCTTTTTCTCTCCTTCAGATGAAGAAATTACCCCAAGTCCTAGGGCAAAAAAAATCTTTTAAAAGTGTTCATCCATGTATGTATTCAATTAATATTTATATATTCATTTATTTTTCACAGCTATTTCTTGACTATCTCCTTTGTATGAGACACCATTCTAGTCACAGTGGACCTAAAGCTGAACAAAATCCACAACATTACAGATAATATATTCTAATGAAAGTATTTAAATGTGTGTATACATACACACACAGTGATGTAGACATGCATATGCATATACATAAAAACAAACTGCCTGAGTCTGTTTCGTGCTGATGTAACAGAACACATGACACTGCCTAATTTGTCGAGAATAGAGATATATTGCTTATAGTTCTGGAGTTTTGGAAAGTCCAAAGTCAAAGCCTGCATATATGACAAGTGCCTTCTTATTGTGTTATAACATGATAGAAGTCATCATGGAGAGAGAAAAATTGAAAGAACAGAAGGAATAGGAAAACCCTGTCCAGCCTCAGGTATGCAGTCCTAATTAATTAATCCATTCATGAAGGCAGAATCTTCAGGACCTACTCACCTCTTAAAGGTCCCACCTTCAACATTGTTGCATTGGAGATTAAGTTTCCCATGTAGGAACCCAGGGGGACACATTCAAACTGTAGCACATATATCATAAGTAGTGGTTAAGTTCCATGGCAAAAAAGTAAAAACAAAAAAAAATTGAAAAAAGTAATAGTTGTGGTACAATGGTAAAAGTTTTATTATATTTTCTTTGATTTAGATTGGTCAGTGAGATTGATATTTGAACAAAGATCTGAAAAAAGCAAGGGAGCGGATCAGAAAGATATCTGGTAGATGAAATTTCTAGGCAGAGGAAACCGGAATAGAAGAGACACTGAGGTGAGAGCATGTGTGTCATATGTCAGCAACAGTAAGAAGCCCAGTGTGATTGAACAGAGCAAAGAGAAGAAAATAATAGCAGATGAGGTCAGACAGGTAAAGAACGGAAGGGACGGAGCTTGTAGGATCTCATGGTCATCGAAAGACCCTGACTGAATTTTCCTGACCGAACTGGGAGAGTTCTGAGCAGAGATGTCTCATCGCCTGAATTATACTTTAAAAGATTTCTATGGCTACTATGGAGATACTCTGGGGGGCAGGGGAGGTGGGGCAGAATTTAATCAGGGAGAGAAGTACAATTATCCACAGGAGGCACAGTGAATGAGGACTGGGAGGGTGCAGAGGGTGAGAAGTGATCACTGGTTCAAGACATGTTTGGAGGTACAGCTGATGGTGGCTATGGGGTTAGAAAAGAGTGAGTAAGGGGCTGGAGTGGTGGCTCAGAGGTTATGGTGCTTGCCTGGCATGTGTGAGGACCCAGGTTCAAACCCCAGAACCATGTACGCAATTAAGTGTCCGAGAAATAAAGGTCAGATGAAAAACTAAATAAAGTTGATTCTTTCTTTTTCTCTCTCCCTCTCTCTTAAAAAAAAAAAAGAAAAAAGAAAAAATAAGGAAGGAAAAAGTGAGTAAAGGCTGATTTTTGAATACTGTGCTGCACCCCAGTGCTTTCTATGAATAGGATGAAGAATGCTGAGTACTTGCTGTAGACAAGACATACAGTCCTGGGAAGCCAGTAAATGACACAACTAGAACTGTAGTCACATACTGCAGACACTGTTTTCCTCATGCTCAATGGACACTAGTGTTCTTGCCTTTTATTGCATGAGAAAAGACACCATACTTCCAACTACAAGGCCCATGTTGTTGCTGTGAGGTTGCATATCAGTCAGAGTCAGGAAAGAGTGAGATGGCAAATCCAGTGGTGGAGTGTGGCCAGGATGAAATGGAGTTGCAGGAATAGTGAGCACCTCAGGGCTTGCAGATGCAAGGGGAGGGAGTGATTACAGGAGCCTGGAGAGGACTGTAGCTACAGATTTAGGATAAGGGTCATCTACAAGAGCTGTCACCAAGACCTTTGTGCAGGAAATCAGGCTTATACATATCTCAACCTAACATGTGTAGACTCTAACCTTCTACTCTTCTGGCACTTTGATCTGCCTGGTATAACCCTAGCAGAAATCAAAGACAGGGAAGTCCAGTCAGCACAATTTAAAATGGCAGCCTACCAGGGAACAGAATAGGGTGGAAATATGTTGAATTGAGGCCAGAGGAGAATATTCAATCTGCAGACATGCCTAAAGACAGAACGTGGACACAGAGAGATTTCAGAGTAAAAGGGAAAATACCTTAGATTCCCAATGATATTCTGCGTCCCCACACTGGGCCACCAATTTCAGCTTGCTTTGATTTTGTTTTAATTTTTCATTTTCAAAGTCTTAAACTCACAGAAAAATTACAAAAAATAGTCTAGGGTTCCTATATAGCCTTCACCCAGATTCTCTCAAGGTTAATATTTTGCTCAATAATCAAAACTAAGAATTAACCTTGATATAATACTATCAACTAAACTATGTCTTTATCAGTTTTTCTGCTGGTATTTTTTTTCCATTTCAAAATCTAATGCAGGATACTAAATAAAATTGAGTTATATCTCTTTAGTCTCTGTATTTCTGTAAAACTTCCATAATCATTACCATCTTTTATGGTCTTCATACTTTGAGAGAATACTAGTCAATCATTTAGTAGAATGTTCCATAATTTGAATTTATCCAGGTTTATCTTGATAGATCATGCACTTTTGGCCAGAAAAACAAATAAATGATGATTCTCCTTGTATCATACTGGTGATATATGATATAGATTAGTCTTCTTGCACATTTATAATACAACTTTAATATATCTTATTACATATGGTATTAATTTTGCTCTCCTAATGTGATCTCCATCTAGCTTCAGATTATTATTTTATTCAATCTCTTTGTTTTGGGGGGCTTTTTCACCCTTTCATGTGCATTTTCTTCTTTTCAAGTTGAAAATGATGTTCCTTCAATGCAGCCGAAACAGCACAGCTAATTCACAACTACAGAAAGTATGGTGAGTAATTCAGCATGAGGAAAAAGTCCTTATTGCTCTGAAGTCATAATGCTGTTATTGACAGGGTGAGCAGGAGAAACTCCTCACACGAAAGAAGACACATTCCCTCTAAAGAAAGAGCATTAAGGGAGGCAGGGTTTAAGCAGTTCTTCCCCTCAGCAATACACAAATGCAGGCGCGGGCAGCTGCTACTAGCATGGTCTCAGGTAATACACTTAACCTCTCGGATTTCTAATCTCAGAGTTGCTTATTGAATTCATTTGTACTCTGACCTTTTACAAAGGGACTGGAGACAGCCTTGGTGAATCAAATTTAACACCTCTTCTGCAAAACTCACAAGGTTGCCGAGGGGCATAAATTGCATGAGTTAGGATGTGTGAAAGTACTCTGAGAACTGCAGATACTCCATAAATAAGCTATTGTTATGAATTTTTTAGATTTCACCACTCAGAAATTATGTTCAATTAAGAGCACAAGATACTGGTGCTTGTTTTATTGAATAAAGAATCTTGATGAGAATAATATTATTTGCCTTTTCTCACATTATACAGATTTAAGATAGCTGAATCCATTAATCTGTTTATATTTGCCCTTAGGATGAAGCTATTCTTTAATAATATAATATGCCTTTTCCAAGAATAAAAAGTACATTTTGTAATACTTCTATGTCACTGAAATATCATATAAATTTCCAAACATAGATGTTAGTGAAATACTATTGTCGAAAGAAAAAGTTTTACATTTTACATCTCATTGACTCTTCAATGGTGTTTTCTTGGGGATGCTACAGGCAAGATGTGATAGTGCAACATCAGCGGATTAGGTGAAATCAGTATCTGTTTACCGGAGCCTCTTCCCTAACTCATACAGCTCAGTAAAAAGCAAATTGATATGCACAGGATTAAATCGCTTAACAACAAAGTGCTGGAGAGATTCTGTAGCAACACATCCTGCAACACAAGTCTCTGTTTTGGCAGACTGTGCCTTTTAACCATTTGGGGCTTTTCACGATTCCGCGGCAGCTGGAGCACCTCCCATGGCACTTCCTGCCTCTTAGGGTTTCTGGCACGGAGCTTTGCTTCTTTTCCACTTGGCTCTCTCTAGGCATCTGATTTGTTGTGATGAGGACTAGTTCTGTCTCTGTTGTTGTCTTCTTCATAAGCAAAAAATGTCTAGTTCCCTTTTCAGCCACAGCTATTGCACCTTTGATGTGTGTGGGAGGGAAGAGAAGGGAGTAGCGGATGCCATTCTTTATTTCTGACACTGAATGGTTTAAATTTGAACTTAAGAAGAACATCACCAAAGTAATTTTTCTTATTCAATAAAAATGCCACATTGTATTTCTGAATCCCTTACGAAGGTCTTACCAGACCTATACTTTTCCTAAGTATCAAGGAACAGGTTTAGCATTCTATTAGGATTAATTATTGACTTCCTCTGTTCAACTGTACCAATTAAAATCTAAAATGTGTATTCGTTTTGACCATTTCTATGAATTTTTCTTATGAACTGATAAATGTGCCTCAAGAAAATGTATAAAAGTGGGGCTGGAGTGGTTGCTCAGTGGTTACGGCGCTTGCCTGGCATGCGTGAATACTCGAGTTCAAACCCCAGCACCACACACACAATGAAGTGATAGAGCAACGAAAGTCACATGAAAAACTAAATAAAATCCATTCTCTATCTCTCTCACTGTACCTTTTTCTTTAAAAAAGAAAAAGAAAATGTATAAAGATAATCATAATGTTAATGTTTGAAGAGGTAAAAAACTGGGAATAGCTTCAATAGGTATCAGGAATAGGATGGTTAAATAATTAATGAAATTTTCATTTTTACTATTATCCTATCAAAATTGTAGTAAAGCTCTTTATGTACTTATGTGGAATACGTATATTCCAATAAAATGTCATGTAACAATATGTAGATTTTGATATCATTTATGAAAATACTACATGCACATGTGTGTGTGCACCTGCACACACACACACTGAACACATTGGGAGGATATTATATTTGTTTTAAAAATTAATAATAGTTAAAACAAGGAAATCTTGGTAAAAATACATTTGGGGCAAAGATAAAAGAGAATTCCTGATTTTGTCTCTCTTCATATTTATTTCTTTACATATTTCTATATATTTTCATTTACTACCTATTTTATTAAATCAAATAGGTCAAAAAAGAAATAGGAAATGACCTTTGCAAGTTTCTTGCCTTCTCTGAAAGGCCACATTTTGCTTCATTTGGTTTTGCAAAGCACACAGATGTGTCACACAGGCAAGTATCTTTAGGGAACAAGAGGTACAGAGAGAGTGAAGAGTGCTGAGCAGAGACAGGGAAGCAGAACACACCACCCACGTAAAGTAGGTCACATGTTCTTAGCCTCAGGCTATTGCTGCCTGGAGCCATTATGACCCAGCACTGTGTGCTTCAGATTGTTCAGGAAAAAGGAAAAGCCAGATTTTATAATCCTATTAAAAAAATAATGGTTTCTCTGAGCTCAGGTTTTTCAGATTCCACATATAAGTGATGTCATGCAGCATTTTTCTACGTCCCTTTTGTCATACTTAACATGATGCCCTCCAGGTTTATCCTGGTTGCATTAATGGAAAGAATGAAAGGATTCCAGGGTCACTCTATTGCTGCACTACATTCCTAGCCATTTTTAGTTTTTATTTTGAAACTGGGTCTAAGTTGCTGAGGCTGGCCTCAAACTCTAGATCCTACTGCCTCAGCCTCTGGAGTCATTGGTATTAAGCATCACCACACTTGGATTCCTTTTTTGTAAAGTCTGAATAATATTCCATTGTTTTCTTTATTCATTCATCTGTGGATGAATATTTGACACAAATTATTATTGAGAATAACAATGCAATGAATATGGAAGGGCAGATGTCACATTGAGACAGTGGTTTTATTTCCTCTGGCTGTATAGCCACAAGTGAGACCACTAGATCATGTGGTAGCTCTATTTTTAATATTTGAGCAGGTCAGAGGGTGGAGAAAAATAGAGAGATGTTGGTCAAAGGGTAAAATCTTTCTGTTACAGCATGTATAAACTCTGGAGACCTAATATAGTAAAGTGACTGCGGTTAACTATAATGCATTATATATCTGAAATTTATATTATATAATTAAGTCTCAACACACACATATAGATAGCTTCGTGAGATGATGCATATGTTAATTACCTAGATGTATATGAATAACACATGTACACTTTGAATATATGCATTTTTGTTTGTCAATTATACAACAAACAATAAAGCAGGAAAAACACTAGCAAAAAAAATTGTTTTTGAAAACTCCAAAACAAGCACAACGAAATACTTTACAGGACAAACAAACTATTTCTGCAAGTTGAAGCTTGTACCCAGACTTCTATTTGCTACTTCTGATACAGAAGTTTAACATTTTCACATAGCTCTCATACATATTTAATTTCCACAGCAATTTTGGGAAACAATTGAGATTATTCTTGTTTTACAAAAAAAAAAAAAACCCACAAATTTATGTATATTTTAGTAATTGTTCAGTTTTGCAACTCTGGTAAATTACTGAGTAAAGTTGTGGAGTTTTCTTACACCAAATTTATAGTTCTGATCTTGGTACCCTGAAGTCTTAAGCTGGTACTTTATAATCTTGTTTACCCCAAATCCATGGCATTGCTTTCTCATGCTATCTGCTGAGCATCCCCACCAGTTCCAATGATTAAGAGCATGTAAATTGAAATTTTCTAGAGTTTTTATTAAAAAATAAGAGATATTTAATGTAATTTTAAATTTTCATACATCTTCCTCTTTTTTACTCGATTTCTCCATAAGATTCCAATTTCTATGTAGTAGAGTATGTTTGGTTCTGTTGAAAAGCCTTTGTATTAAAATTAATTCTTAATAATTGAAAACAAATCCAAACTATCCTCATAGATAAATAAATAAGGAGGTTTATAGGCTTCTGCTCAGAGTTTTTGATTCTTTCTCTCTCTTCCTCTTTCCATCCTTTCCCCCTGCTATTGCTAAGCGCTGGGTTAGCTTCTGCTCAGCTCCTGTGAGGGTATCATGGTGGATGACATCAATGATAGGAGTGAGAGGGAGCTCATGGGATTACAGGGAGCCAGAGAGGGAGAAGAGCCCTCTTGCTATTTTATAATAAATCACTTTCTGAAGAACTAACTCAGAGTCCCACAGAAACTGCATTAATCTCTCCCACAGGCAGCATCCTCGTGACCTAATGACCTTCCAAAGGACCCACCTATTAAATGTTCCCTGCACTGTTATTTGCCTTTTTGTTACTGGACTCAAATATCTAATGAGAACAAAGGAGAGGAGGAAAGAGTTATTTTGTTATTTTGTTTTTAAATTTTGCCATTTTTTTCTTTAAAGAGGGAAGGCCAATGAGAGACAGCGAGAGAGAGAGAGAGAGAGAATCAACCTTCATTGAGTTTTTCACATGACCCCCGTTGTTCTGACACTCAGCTGTGCACATGGGTGCTGGGGTTTGAACCCAAGCACTTGTGCATGCCTGGCAAGCGCCATAACCGCTGAGCCACCGCTCCAGCCCCAGGAAAGAGTTATTTTGGATCACAGTTTTAGTTCATGGTTGTTTGGCTCCATTGCTTTCAGAGTGATGTAAGGCAGAACATCATGGAGGAAGGATGTGGTATAGAAAAGCTGCTTGTGGCAGCTGGGAAGTAGACAGGAGAGAATGAGGGGGACAAGGCAAGATAGAGTCCCCAAAGGCATGTACTCAGTGACCTCCAACCACAGCCCTCTTGCCAAAACTCTTCCAGTGGTCTGTTCATCTATGAATGGATTAACCCACTGATGAGGTAAGAGTCCTCATGATCCAATCACATCCCAAAGCCCTGCCTCTGGGTATTGTTGCATTGGGAACCAAGCCTTCAAATAAGAATTATTATTTTTTTTTAAGAGAGAAACAGAGACAGGAGTTTGTTTTATTTTTCTTTCTGTTTTTCCTCTGCTTAGCTCGTATGTGATGCTGGGAATTGAATCCAGGTCTTTGCACAAGTCAAGTAAGTGCTCTACAGCTGAGCCACTTCTCCAGTCTCCAACATGTGAACTTTTAAGGGCATTCTAGATTCAGACCATAACAATCACCTAACACATTGCACACTGAGGCCCATACTTCTAATATATGAAATTCTGGGGTGCACATTCAAACAATACCCAAGCCATAGCAGTGACTTTATTTAGAAATAGGGTCATTACACATGTAATTAGCTG